>PVKP010021603.1:0-38879 GCA_004027715.1 Plecturocebus donacophilus
CCCTGAATATTGTAACCCCTTCCCTACCCCCAATACTTGTCATCTCCTGGAATGTTCCTCACTCCCACCTTAGCTGAGCTGTAAGTCTTGGGAGGCATCCACAGCAGAGAGCCCCAACTTCCAGCTTCCTCAGAAGAATTCCTGCTTCCTCTGGGCAGTCATTATGCTGGGCCCAGGACATAGCCTTATATAGTTTGTAGTCCCGTGAGATGTGTGGGGGAAATGGGGAAGACCTGCAGGGACGCTGACTAAATAGTGATTCTTTGTCTGCAGCTTTAGTGGGAAGAACAGGTGCTGATAAGGAAGGAGGGGAAGCAGACCTCTGAGACACTGAGTGCAAGGGAACAGGGTGCTCACATTTGAGCAGTGGGTGGTTGTCTAGCACTGGGCACGGAGGGCCTGAGGCAGAGCAGAGTCCTGGCAGGGTTTCTGTGGTCCTCTGACTCCCTGCACCTCCCCATCAGAGCAAGAACCCCCTCTTAGGGAACAGCCACTTTTGGATGCTCTATGGCCCCTAGAGCCAGCCCCTGAGAGCATCCCACAACCCTCACTCTGGACCTTGGCATGGGCTGCAGGGCCAGCTCTGCTGCTGGATCACTGTGTGACCTTGGGCAAGTCATGCCTCCTCTCTTGATCATCACTGTTCTGAGCCCTGGCTTGTGGTTTAGACATGTGTTTCCAGATGGGTGAGCTGAGTGCTCAGGAAGGTCAGGGTTTGATGAACTCCTTGGAAAGGATTCTCCAGTATTTTCCTTTCTGCTGCCTCTGAAGGGCCCTGCATCATTACTGGGAGAGGGACAGGGCAAGGAAATAGCTCCCGGTGAGATCTCTTCTACCAGTCTCAGTTTCTTCCTCTTTACGGTATGGGTAACAGTGGTCCTGGGGGCTGCAAGCTGTGGAGGGGGAGTCAGGAATGTGGGTGGGTGGGTGGCTGTCCTTGTGGCTAAGAGATTAGGATTGTGCTGATTTTTTTCCAGCAATATCCAGCAACTCTCTGTCCTCCCAAGAATGTTCTCCAGGGAAAACAAGACTTGACTAGGTCTTCAGAAGAGTCCTGCACCCATTTTACAGGCGGACAAGCCAAGTCTATAGAGGGCCTGGGACTGGTCCAAGGGCAGGTGGCAAGTGACCCACAACCTCTAGGCCCCTGGCCCCAGGTGGCCTGTTCCCTCAATGGAGCCATTCCAGTTCTGACAAGGCCAGGTGTGGTGGCGCTGCTGGTGCCTGATGCAGGAGCACAGTGGGCCTTTGTGCCAGGCAGGCACCACCCCCTGGCCCGCCCCTCCCGGTTCACTGGACAGTTCTTACCTGCTCGGCCGCCGCCCCAGCCAACAGCTCAGCCGGCTGCTCCTTTCTGGGCTCCATGCCCGGAGCTGCTGTTCGACGGTAAAGGCATAGCAGGGGCCCGGTGCTACCGCCCTGCTCCCTCAACATCGCGGGTCCCCTCCCCCGGTGCTGATCATTAACCAGGAGGCCGTATAAAGAGCTAGCGGCCCCGGTTAGAGGGAGGTACGCGACGCCACCGCCATGGACAGTAGCACCTGGAGCCCCGCGACCACGACCGCTGTCACCCAGCCTGTTGAGGCTCACGAGCGCATTCGCAATGCAGCCGACATCTCTGTCATCGTCATCTACTTCGTGGTGGTGATGGCCGTCGGACTGTGGGTATGTAGCGGGTCCTGGGACGGGGACTGAAGGGGCGGGCTGGGAGTGGGGCGCACAGAGGAGCGATGGCCTCTCTGAGCTGCAAGGGGCAGCAGGCTTACATGTCAGGGAGTGGAAATGACTTGGAAGGGCTTTAGAAGCACTCAGGGGCATGGCATGAAGGAAGGAGGGCAAGCAAGTATGAGCAGAAGTGAGAAGGGTGCCCAGGGCAGCCTGTTCTAGGAACGACCAAAGAGGATACCTGGGTCTGTGAGCAGAGAAGGAAGGTGGGGGATTGAAGAGATAGCTGGAAAGTATAAGGGGCAGGGAAGGGGCCGCTTGGAGTTGCAGGGAGGGCTCTGGGGCTTGAGAGATGAGCCTTTAGCAGGTGACTGCTATCCTACCTCTTAGTCCTCCAGTTTCAGATGGGAAAGAAACAGTGTTGAACGGGAAAGCCACAGCCTCTGCCAGCCCCAGAGAGGGGGATGCTGAGGTGGCGGAGAGCAGGATGATGATCCATGCCCCCCTCCCGGGAGACTAACCCAGAGGCCTTGTGCATGAGGATCCCAGGGGCTGGAGCAAGTTACAGATGAGAAAGATGGATGGAAAAGGAGGAGGAGGAGGAAGACCTGGGGGTGACCTGGCACTGGGGAGAGGGAAGTGTGTGTGTCTCCTTTGGGGACTCTGGGGACACACCAAACCAGAGAAACTTGTTCTCAGTCACCTGAAATGGAAATTTCACTTATGACAGACTCTGGCACACCCAACAACTAGAGAAGGAGATGTTTTAAAAGTGTGCAGGGCCGAATGTGGTGGCTCACACCTATAATCCTAGCATTTTGGGAGGCCAAGGTGGGAGAATTGCTCGAGTCCAGGAGTTCGAGATCAGCTTAGGCAACATAGTGAGACTCTGTCTCTACAAAAATAAAAAAATTATAAAAAATTATTTTAAAAAAGTATGGAGATGTTCCAGCCACTCTCATGGATTGTTGTGTGGGTGGAGGTGACAAGCCCAAGGAGGCTGCTGTGCCAGCAGGTGATTGTGTTGAGCTCTTTTGACTTAGAGGAGAGGAAGGTAGGCATTAACCCTTCTGTGGACACAGAGTTTTTTCAGGTATAAAAGTAAGCGGGTTTTTTTTTTTCCCCAAAGGAGTTGTAGAAACAAGATGTGGCAGAATGCCTCCTAAGTGTCACATGGAGTCAGTATGGCTGACTCTTCCTCAATACTCTCAGTTTCTCAGACATAGTGGAAACTGACCAACTAGGAGCCAGAATACTCAAGTTTACTACTGACTTTCACATGATTCATATTGTGCAACACTGGGTAACTTCCCTCAGCCTCAGTTTACTCAATTGTAAAATAGGTGCATACTTATCTATTCTTATGACTCCCCAGGGTTGTGGTGAGAATATGCAGAGGTGAATCTGAAAGCTGTTTATGGACTCTAGGATTAAACAAAAATACTATTGTCATTTGCTCTCTACAGTATGATCCGGGCTTTGAACAATATTTGTCCTTTTAAGTAAAATGTGCAGCAGTGGTCAAGTGGGTAGGATATTTTCACAAAAGCCACAAGGGATGGGCCAGAATGCTAATCCCTGTTTTACAGATGAGGAAATTGAAGCTTCATGTGGTTGTGATTTGCCTAAGGTTGCAATAGACAGAATTGTTCCTGTAACTCAGGTCTCTTGACTTCTGATTTTTTACGGTACCAGGCACTCTGCCACGGTGACTGACTTCCTCTTCCCACCCCACCCCAGCTTATAAGTGCTGGAGCCAAGGTGTGAGCCCATCATCTGCTGGCTATACAGTACTGCCTGTTTCCCAGACAATCTCTGATAATCTCAGTTCTCTTAACCAATCTCATTTCAGCCCTGCCAGTCCTGTAGGTGTTTATACTTTTTAAATGGTGTTTACATGTTTCAAGTATCTGTGAATCAGTATCACTTGTCCTGCTAAATGCTACTTAATAGCCTGCTTAGTATTTGTCTATGTTTAATCTTCCCCCATTAGACACTGCCTCTGGACCCTGGTCATGTAATGCTTTGGATTTCTTCCAGTTTATCCTCCTCTTTTTGCTCTTGAAGTGTCAAGAGTGGTTTGATTCAGGAGTGGGCATTCTGACTCCTGCATGATCTCTGGGATGCACAGATAAAATGGTCCAGGCCCACTGTGTTTCTTCAACTTAGAAAAGACCCACACAGTCAATGTCTCTCTGTCTTACCTTCTCCATCTCTTTCAAAATTATTTGGTTCTGTTTTGTTCTGTCTCCTCCAATTATATTTAGGTTTTGGCTTATTACTTCTTGGGTGTTAATTTCCATTTTCTTTCATCACCTATCAGTTTGTTTCTTAGGGAATTTTATATCCTTTTAAGATGGATCTCTGACCTTATTCTTGCTAGAAGATTTCATCAAGCTATCCTGAAATCCCCTCAAGCCAGGGGTTGTTAAACCATGGCTCATGGGCCAAATCTGTCTCACAGCCTGTTTTTATATGTTCCATAAGCCAAGAATGGTTTTTACACTTCTGAAGGTTGTGAAAAAGAAATAACAAAGCAAAATATGAAGAATTTTCAGCATAGACCATGTGTATCCCACAAAACCTCAGTATTTACCATCAGGCCCTTTTTCTTTAAAGAATAAAAATTTACTGGCCCCTGTCTTATGCAGTCATTTGAACTGATGGCATCACTGAATGATCAAGTTGGAATGGCCCTTGAGGGAGCCCAACCTTTCTGTTTTACAGATGAGAATCAGAGAGGGTGACCAGAAGTCATTCAGATGAATTGGTCCCAGAGCTGGGACAAGAACCAAGGTCTTATGATGCCAAAGCCAATGCTCGTTCCACTATTCTACCTTTCCCACTCTCCAAGACACTTGCCTTTCTGGGAATACTCTTTCCATGGTTCTTACTACCATCGCATTGTTGTGACAGTGTCCTGGTGGTGCTGAATTCCTTTGCTCTTTTTTTAAAAATTTGATGCTTTTCTTTAGATCATTTGACAAATTCATCTTGACTAGTTGTCAACAGCCGTCACTTGAATACTTCCAGTAGAAACTCTCCCAAATGGCTTTATTTCCGTCTCTGGACAGCTCTGACAGAGAGGATATTCCTTTTGGTTCTGGACTCAGACTGGATGTCCTGGAGCTTCTCCCATTTTGTCTGGCTGTGTCCTATGAGGGCCACACCGGGCATCATGTCTGTCCTACTTTACATTTCAGAAAACAGTAGGTCACACTTGAGGCTTCTCTTCTCCAGGCCCAACATCTTCAGTTTCTTAAGTTGTTCCTCATCTGGAAAGAGGCCTAAAGTTCTTTCTTTCTGCCCAGTGATATTTTTCCTCCATGGAGATAGAACCCAAACGAACCCCAAACTGAAACATTGTGGGTCAGTAATTGTCCTTCTTTTGCCCCTGTAGCTTGCAGTTGTGAGTTCATTCTCTTCTAGTTGTAGGATGAACAGGTGAATGTAACACTGTGGTTTATGAAGTGGTGTCTAAAACTTCAGATTTTTCCTTTGAGCATCTTGTGCTCACAGAACAATGATTTTCTATGCACAAAGCATTATACCAAAAGCATTATGGGAAATTAAAAATTTGTAATATGGTAACACAAAGTAAAAAAAAATTGTAATGGCTGTGAACAAAGCATAAGTGAAGTCATCTGAGGAGGTAGAAATTATTTTCATTTGGTAAAGGGAGGAGGCTATAGGGAAGGAGGAGATTTCCATGGGAGAGTGTAAGGTAGGAGGAAGTGGACTTTGAGGGGCCTTCAAGGATGAATAGGTAGGGTTTGGGCTTGCATAGAAGAGGGGATGAAAATTCCAGAGAAGAAAAGACACACATACCTCTCTTCACCTTTTGTTCATCCCCAACATCTTTCCTGAATTATTTCAGCTCCCACTCTAGTCCCTGCCCTCACATTCTTCCTCTAAGCTCTTCATTTCTGAGACCAGCCGGGAATGTCAATCTTCTTCAACTTCACAGTGACCTTCAGAATGGCTTTCCTTGGTCAACTGCTACAGCTCAAGTCCTTGGGATTTGTTTCTGTTTTGGCCCTTAGCTACCTTTTCTGATCCTTAGGTCTCTTGCTATTTCTAGGAAAACTGCTACAGAGGACTTCACAGTATGTCCTGTGGGAGGAGGGACCCTGGCAGAGTCCAGAAAGACCCAAGCCATGCTCTCATGGGTACTGTCCAGAACATAGGAGTGCTCAACAAATCTATGTTGACTGATGGGACACATTAGTGGCCCTTCCTAAAGGACTAAGTTCAATACATTGTTGCTGTCTGAGCTCCTAACAATATATTATCTGTCTCTGGCATGTTTGATGAATAAATTGCAAGTGTCTAAGTGCCTGAAATGTCACCATCAGGGGTTACTTCCTTTGGAACAGTGATGCTTTTTAGCCACAGTGGTCACCTTTGAAAATGTAGACATTGGTCGTGCGCAGTGGCTTGTGTCTGTAATTCAAGCACTTTGGGAGGCTGAGGCAGGCAGATCACCTGAGATCAGGAGTTCAAGATCAGCCTGGGCAACATGGCAAAACCCTGTCTCTACAAAAAAATACAAAAATTAGCCAGGCATAGTGGCACGTGCCTGTAATCCCAGCTACTTGGGAGGCTGAGGCATGAGAATTGCTTGAACCTGGGAGATGGAGGTTGCAGTGAGCTGACATTGTGCCACTGCACTCCAGCCTGGGCAACAGAGTGAGACTCCATCTCGAAAAAAAAATGCAGACATCTCTGACAGGGTTAAGTCACTATCAACTATTAACATTTTCAGGGAGGTTATCAAGTGTCTGCTGAGAGGGAAGATGGCCAGGGGCCAGGAACAGAGGCACTGATCCCATTTTCTGCTGGAGGACTGGCCCTGGGCCTGTGCTGGACCAGAAATAATCTGAAGGCTTGGAGGCAACATCCCAAGGGAGTCTGTGGGAGGAGCTGGTCATCATGTATTGAAGATAGATCTCATTTTTCTCCTCATGAACCTTCAGTGGCTCCCTACTGCCTATGCAATAAAATTTGCACTTTTTAGCCTGGCGTTTGAGAGTGTGTGTTCTGCCCCACTTCTCACCACTCTCTCCATTCAAATATCTCAGTCAACACCTTTCACCTTTCCCCACTTCTCCACACTGGGTGAAGTTCCACCTCTAGATCTGCTGTTTCTGAAATCTTATAACATTCCTCCCTCTTTTCTCTGACTAATAAAACTCCATTCTTTCTTCAAGATTTGCTGAAATGCTTCCCACTCTGTAAGCCTTTTCTGGTACCCTGGTCTGACAGAATCCTCTCCTTCATCTGTGCTAACACAACAGTCATAATGTATTGGCCAAGTGCAGTGGCTCACTCCTGTAATCCCAATACTTTGGGAGGTTAAGGTTGGCAGATCACTTGAGGTCAGGAGTTTGAGTCCAGCCAGGCCAACATGGTGAAACCCTGTCTCTACTAAAAATACAAAAATTAGCCGGGTGTGGTGGCACGTGCCTGTAGTCCCAGCTCTTCGGGAGACTGAGGCAGAAGAATCACTTGAACCTGGGAGGCAGAACTTGCAGTCAGCCGAAATTGCACCATTGCACTCCAGCCTGGACGACAGAGTGAGTGAGACTCTGTCTCATAAATACATAAATAAATAAATAAAATAAAAATACAAAAATTAACTGGGCATGGTGGCACATGCCTGTAGTCCCAGCTACTCAGAAGGCTGAGGCCGGAGAATGGATTAAACCTGGGAGGCGGAGATTGAAGTGAGTGGAGATTGTGCCACTGCACTCCAGCCTGGACGACTGAATGAAACTCTGTGATTTCAGCAACCTGCTACCCTCAGAGAGAAAAGACTTGAATTTGTCTGGTCTTTTATGTAGTATTTAGTACAAACGCCTTGCATTCTTAGAGCATTTTTTCACTTTTCTGGTAACAAAGATATAATTCACATCCCATATCATACTTTTAAAAAGTATGATATTTCTTTTTCTTTTTTTCTTTTGAGATGGGTGTTGCTATGGCTGATCTTGAATTCCTGGACTCAAATGATTTTCCCATCTCAGCCTCCTGAGTAGCTGGGATTATAGGCACATGCCATCATGTGCCTGTAATAAAGGCTAAAATAAATATAACATTCATTAGCGCCTCAATATGCTTGTAAGAAAGACATGAAAAGGTCAATTTCTCTCTGTTTAACAGACAAGCAAGCAGATCTAGGTGGAGTGACTTGCTGGAAGCCATGCTGGAAGCTAATTTCAAGCTAGCCCTGGAGCAAACTGTATATACTTTCTGAGCCTCAGTTTCCTTGTCTGTCAAATGTAGGTTCCTGGCTCCTTCATCTGAGTCTTTTGAGGCTGCAGGGAAGAAGGAATGTGAAAGTGTTTCAGACAATGGAGTGGGTAGAAGAGGGTGCACATATGGGAAGGTATGTCCTTTTGGCTGGCAAGGCCACTCTTCTAGTTTTCTATTATAGTTTTTACCCTTCCATCCTCAGGCTATGTTTTCCACCAATCGTGGGACTGTTGGAGGCTTCTTCCTTGCAGGCCGAAGTATGGTGTGGTGGCCGGTAAGTTTTCTCTGAAATACTATTTCCATAACTGCTTAACCGATACTCCCTTTAGGAACTCATTTTCTTCTTGGCTTTGGGTAGTGGTGATTCTAGGATTCAAGGATCCCAAATAGATTCTTGACAGTGAGTCTCATGCTCATCAGGTCTCCTGGGAACCCTTAATCTCTTGTAGTAAGGGAATCACCTTTAAATAAATTACCCTTAGAGTCCTTCAAGGAATAAATAAAGGAAGAGACTACACAAGGTGGGTGATCAGAGGAAAGAGTACACAGACCAAGGTAATATCTTGGGCAATTCCGAGTGTCCATTTCTGTATCTATAAAATGGGGATGATAACATTTACCTTCCAGGAATGTTATGAAAAGTGGATACCTCTTATATTTGGGGGAGGGTGGAACTCAATAAATGGTGGCTCTTTTGCTACCTTGTTCCTACTTTGAGTCCCATGGAAAAGAGGTTTTATTTGTCCTACCTCAGAGCCTAATCACAATGCCTGATACATGGAGCTTCTTGATAAATACTCATTGAATGGGTGAATGAGGCGCCCCCTGCTGTTTCCAATTACAGTTTTCCACTAGATCAGGATTCCTCTCTCGTTGGATTTTGTATTTTGTACATGGGTGAATCTGTCCCAATCAAAGAACATGTGCATGGGTGAAAGAGAAACCAGGAAGTTCCTTCTATCGTATCACAGGGCTCTGGCCAGTTTATCAATTCAGCCCCATGACCATTTTGATTCAGAGTTCTCACTTAAGTGATTGGTTGAATCCATTGGCCAAACTGTGCCATTTCTTGGGCTTAAGATACAAGTAAGACTGGCTGGTGAAAGCAAAGGATGATGAAAAATGCATACAATGAGAAGGGAGCAACATTGTGAGCTGGTTGAGGGAAGCAAGAATGAAAAGAATGCCGCTGTAGGATAAGTACAGCCAGAGAGAACTTACAAGGAAATCATGCCATATCCAGCAGTTGGCCTTTGATCAGCTATTTTGGGATGAATTTTTAAATAACTGGCATCTTTCCAGTTGCTCTTAGGTTATCCCTGAAGTTATTTCTATTTTTAAAAAATTTTAATTTTTGACAACTAAAATTTGTATGTATTTACAGTGTACAATGGGATGTTTTGATGTATATATACATTGTGCAATGATTAAATTAAACTAGTTAACATATCTATCACCTCACATACTGCACTTATTTTTTATGATGAGAACATTTAAGATCTAATTTCCTTATCTCTCTCTCTTTTTTTTTTTTTTTTAAAGGAATTTAGATGGAGTCTTGCTATGTTGCCTAGGCTGATCTCAAACTCCTGCTCAAGTAATCCTCCTGCCTTGGCCTCCTAAAGTGTTGTGGTTACAGGCATGAGCCACCACACTCAGCCTTAAGATCTAATTTCTTAGCAATTTTCAAGTATACAACTTATTAACAATGGTCACGGGGCTGTAGAATAGATCTCCAGAACTTAATCAACCCACCTGAAACTTGTACTCTTTAACCAACATCTTCCCACCCCTCTCCAACCTCTTCTGCCCCAGCTCCTGGAAACCACTATTCTACTCTCTGTTTCTATTGTTTTTTTTTTTCTTTTTTTGAGACAGAGTTTCACTCTTGTCATCTAGGCTTGAGTGTGATGGCGTGATCTCCACTCCCTGCAACCTCTGCTTCGTGGGTCAAGTGATTCTCTTGCCTCAGCCTCCCTAGTAGCTGGGATTACAGGCACCTGCCACCACACTTGGCTAATTTTTGTATTTTTAGTAGAGATGGGGTTTCACCATGTTTGCCAGGCTGGTCTCAAACTCCTGTATTGTTTTGGTTTTTAAGGTTCCACATATAGCTAATGTTAAAGAAGTAGCCCTTATGCCAAAGTTCAAGACAAGACTGAATAGTCTCCCTAGAGCTGTGCTCTCCAATATGGTAGGCACCAGCCACATTAGCTGTTTAAACTAAAATTAAACTTAGACAAAACAGGCTGGGTGCAGTGGCTCATGGCTGTAATCCCAGCACTTTGGGAGGCCGAGGCAGGTGGATTACAAGGTCAGGAGTTTGAGACAAGCCTGGCCAACATGGTGAAGCCCCATCTCTACTAAAAATACAAAAATTAGCCAGGCATGGTGGCACGTGCCTGTAATCCCAGCTTATTTGGGAGGCTGAGGCAGGAGAATTGTTTGAACCCGGGAGGCGGAGGTTGCAGTGAACCAAGCTGACACCATTGCACTCCAACCTAGGCAACAGGACAAGACTCCGTCTCAAAAAAGAAAAAAAAATTCGATAAAATGGAGAGTTTCTTTCCTCAGTCACATAGCCATGTTTCAAGTGCTCAATAGCCATATGTGGATAGTAGCTACCTAGAGTGCAGATCTAGAATGTTTTTATCATTATAGAAAGTTTTACTGAACAGTGCCAGTCAATGAATTTCAGATCTAAGGTTGGCATAAAATTTCAGTGAACTTGAGATTTGCTGAATTAGAGAGCTGAAAAGGACCGTAAAGTTTATTTATTTTGAAAACAGTGCACTTCTCACCCCATCTAATGCTTCTGTGCCCCCTATAGCAGGCCTCCTAAATGCTCATCCAGCCTCAGTTTACACCTAACCCCACTTTCACCTCCCAACTCTACCAGATAGGAAACTCACTACTTTTAAGACAAACCATTCCATTTTCAGACAGCCTATTTTTCTATCCATTGACTATAATTAAGATGAAAATTTTAAGGTTGATATATTGGGGGTAAGACCTCAGCTTTCAATTTCTGGGTCTTGGAGAAGACAATGAGATAAGGAGGCATGGAGCAGAACCACTCTAAGGAGATATGCATTTTGGGCTGGGCCTGGGAACACATCACATCTTAACTAGAGATGATTTCTTTCTTCCTGATAGTGTCCCAGTCTGGATCTGGGTTGAGGGTTTGTTGATGGGAGGGACTGGCCCCACCCAAAGCAGGTAGAGTTCAGTAGTTTATGTAAAGTCTCCTGTGGGTGTTTTCCTTATGCATGTATGTCTCAATATCAGATTTTTCTGACCAACAGAGAAACATTGCATCATTCTTCTTTTGTGCAGAAATCACTGATTCCTTGATGAGGCTGACATTTGACTCTATTTCCTCCAACCATAGTTTCCATTTAAGGTTTCATGAGATTACATTAATAGCTTCTAAACCTGCCCATGTATCAGAATCACATGACACAATGCATGTATAGCAGTCAACACTGCCTACTGAATGGTCAATAAATGAGAACATTAAGAAATGGAAGGAAGGCCAGGAGTGCAGAGGCAACTCCCACAGTTGCCATCTGTCTGGTGCATATTACTTAGTAGTGCTCAGTGAATGGAAGCTAGCATTTACCTGAAGCTATTGCTGCTGATTCTCTTAAATTTAACTTTCAGGTTGACTGTGTGAATATATTCACATGATTTATCTGTATATTTATACTTCTGTAAATAATCAATTATAGCTAATATATTGACCACCTTTTATCATCTCTGAAATTGGGTCAATCAGTGGCATTGAGTGGCAGTGTTTTTCTTTCCTTGTGCTGCATGGTATGTCTTACCATAGTTCATGTCTTAGATTAAATAAAGTATAGTTACATTCTAAAGTAATGGTTTTTAAACTATTTTCCCTACAACCCTGGGGCTCTGCAGAAGTGCTTCTGGGGCTTTTCTCCTTTCTCTACCCCGCAGCAGCCCGACTTTTATTTATTTTATACAAGAGGAATCTGCTAAAATTTTCTTTGAAAACATGGTTCTGCTGACTTGCAAAGTTTGAAAACTACTAATTTAAAAGAACAGTAAGCATGGTGATTTCCATTCTAAAATTTAAAATGATTTTAAAATACCATAGCAATACATACCTGAAAGAAGGGATTAAAGGAAAGCACAGCATGAAAGAATCTAAGCATTTTCCCTCCAAAGTTAAAAAATATTTGAAACCATATCAAAAGTTGCTTCTAGATTATCATTTGAAATAAAATACAAAGTTTGTTCAAGCCTATCATTGGTCCTTAAATCCATAACCAGAATATCAGTTCTCAAATGTGCTGACCCAAGGAACACATCACAGGAGTCAGAGGCTCTCCATTGCTGACATCTCTCTTGCCCTTTGCCCCTCCATCTGCCTTTTTCCCAGTAGCTTTGTGCCATAGGAGGAGTGGGCAGCAGAGAAGCTTCTGGAAGAGAGTCCTGGGGATTTTAGGAAGGAACAACTTGTATTGACCTGAGTTGATATACTTGAGGCAGGGAGGGTTTGGGTTGTCACCCACAAGAAAAGTAGGAAAAAATCAGAGCTCATAAAGTCTGAAAATGTATTGGACACAGAAGAGGCTGGTTTGGGGCATTCCTGGGGCTTAGGGGGCTTTGAAAGGAGTGGTTATGACCTGTAACAGGTGAAGATTTGGAAACTCTGGAAATAGACTCTGTTCCTGAAAATTGAATGAGGCCCAGAGAGAAAAATTGTCTGTTGGCTTGAGGATAGAAGCGAGGGACAATCAGAGAGAAGGAGCAAGGACTCCAGGGTTGAAATTACAAGAGGAGTCAGCTTACGTAGAGATCCAGTTGGGGAGGCCCCTGGAAGCCTGAGTCATCCTTGAAGCAAGCCAAGGCAACTCATCTGAGTAACACGAAACCAATTACCTTACATAATTGTGGGCTGGTTCGTGGCCCAGGATTCCCTTTTTATGTGGCACCAGGGTTTGGCACCTTTCACTCACAGCTGCCTGTGTGACATGTGATGATTATTTGGGGATGTGGGAGATGTGAGGGTAGGAAGGCTGTGAAGCTGAAGGGCTGAGCTTTAAAGGGAAATTCCCCACTCTTTGGTTATTGGCAGCAGAACTTACACAGAGAAGTGAGGCCCCAGGTACATGGCCAAGTGAAAGACTCTTGTTTTGGAAGAGAGTTTGATCACACCTACGAGGACTACTGGCAGAGCCAGTTCCATGGGAGCGGCATGGTACAACAGAGCTGAACCAACTGTTTGACAGCTAGTCCCTTAGATTCAGAAAGAAGTATTCCAAAGGGCAGGGAGTGGGAACTGCACAAGGAGCCACAGGATTTGGCTTGTCCCAGCTTTGCGATATTGGGTAATTCATTAACATCTGAGTCTCCTCTCTAATGTGGAGATGGTCAGATCAGGAATCTCAAAGGCTCTTCCAGGATTAAAATTCTAAGTTTCAGCTAGGCATGGTGGCTCACACCTGTAATCCAGGCATTTTGAGAGGCAGAAGTGGGAGATTGCTTGAGTCCAGGAGTTTAAGACCAGCCTGGGCAACATAGCAAGACTCTGTCTCTACAGAAAAATAAAAAACTAGCTGGGCATGGTGGTGTGCACCTGTAGTCCTAGCTACTTGGAAGGCTAAGGTGGGAGGATTGCTTGATCGGGGAAGGTCAAGGCTGCAGTGAGCCATGATTGCACTACTGCCTTCCAGCCTCAGGGACAGAGTGAGACCCTGTCTCAAAAACAAAACAAAACAAAACAAAACAAAAACCCCAAACCCAACAACAACAACAAAACAGTTGACAAACTTTTTCTGTAAAGGGTCAGATAGTAAATATTTTTTACTTTGCTGCTATGCAATCTCTGTCACAACTACTCCACTTTGCAGTTGTAACACAAAAGTATTCATGGAAAACACATAAATGCATGGATGTGGCTGTGTTTCAATAAAACTTTATTCACAAAAGCAGGTAAAGGGCCAGATTTATTGTTTTGAGGAAACACACACGCAGTCTCAGAACAGAGCCTGGCACACACTAAACCCTCAGGTTTAGCTCTTGTTCTTTTCAACTGAAACCCATTGAAGGACTGTCATATCACTTATCTGATTGAATCCTCAATGATCTAGTGAGGTAAGTACAGTGAAGATGATGATTAACCCCATGGGTTGCCCAAGTTTACACAAGATAAGGACAGGGCTAAGACTCCCTGTGATCTTCTGGTTATTCAGGTCTCTTTCTCCTTGTCTTTTGAGATGGAAATGTATGAGGCCAATTGGTGTGGCCTAAAGATTGGTTTGAAAACCAAGAAATTCTTTCATTTAGGGCTGACCAGAGACCCTGATGAAAATTTTCCCTGAAGAAAGAGGACAGGTTCTCAAACTTTTCAAGTCTTCTTGAGTAAAATATATCTGATTTTATCTTTATGTTTCTAAAACCTAATGATCAGATAAAGTTCAGCCACTTATAATGCTACCAGAGAGGCCAAAGCGTGTCTTAGAAAAACCTGGTAGTCCCAAGACATGGGTGGGAGCTCATGAATTGGAGAGGAAGAGTGGGAACCAGGCAACTGGACATGGGAGAGGCAGAGATGCACCCTAGAAAGAAGTCAGAAGGAAAGATAAGTACTTGACTTTTCATAAGCCTGGGGGAAGCAATTCCTGCCTCTTCTGGCCCAGGTCCATTTGGCCCTCTCTCCTGCTCTACTTGCTTTTTACATGCATGTGCTCTTATTTATCTCAGCCCTGTGATGAGAGTTAAGCCTACACTTTTCTTAATTTTTTTATGCCTCACAACACCAAGGCCTTACACTGCAAGTAGGCACTTGACAAATATGGGCTGAATTAAAGAGAAAAGAGGGAGGAGGGGGACATGTCCCCAGACCCTCATGCTGGTCCCTGTTGGTGGTGTCACCTGAGACATGAGTCTATATTCTGCCCTCTGGTACAGGGGCCACATAATATAGACAGTGGTAAGAATTCAGGAGGTTAGGAGGCTGGGGAGTCTAAGTCAAAGCCTGCTTCCTGCAGTGCTCCAAATTTCTGTTTTCATGCACAGAGGAAAATTGTTGTTTAGGCTCATGGGAGTAAAACTGGAAAATCAAGCCCTAATCGGAGTTCCCAATTTTAGCCCACATTGGACCTCTTGGTAAAATTCAGTGTGGCTGTGTTTCCTTACTTTCAGGCCATTTGTTTTCTCAGTTTGAGTTAAGGTTTTGCAAAACTTGGCAGTTCCCCATTGGTATATTTTGGGTGGGAGCTTTTGGCTTATCATGGCAGTGTCTGCTTTGCTCTCTTCTTCCTCATTCTTCTTTTTCCTCCCTTTTCTTCTCTTCCTATTTCTCCTTCTCCCTTTCCTATTCCTCCACCTCCTCTTCCTCCTCTATTCTCCTCCTGCTGCTTCTCATTCTTTCCCTCCTTTCCTTTCTTCCTTCTCTTTCCCTCCTCTCCTCTCTCTTCCTCTCCCTCATGCCTTCATCTTCTCTCTCTCTCTCTCTTTTTTTTTTTTTTTTTTACCATTTCCCTTCTATTCTTCATGGCTTAGTCTCTCCTCTGAGGAACTTTGCTGATTAATACACAGCCACTCACCACTCCATGTATTCTTGGTGTTCCTAGGCATCAGTTGATTGATGTGTAACCAAATCCCTGTCATCTAGTTAGTACCTAAGCTCCTGGCTTCTCCTTTCTAACTGGTTGCCTTCCCAGAATTTTCTAACAGATTAGTGCTTCTGTAGAGAGAGAAAGAAAAAAGTAAATTGTAAGCCATATTTCTAGTTGGTAGAAGTCAGAAGAGGCAGACAGGTGGTGAAACTATCAGTTAAAGTAAACTCTTTGGATTATTCATATTAGAAATATATCTGGGATTAAATTAGCACATGTAAATCTCTTAGGACACTATATGGTTAATGCTGTCTGAGGGATGGCTATCATTATTGTCATCATTATAGTTGTTTCTCAGCGAGGCATGGTGGCTGCACTTTGGGAGGCCGAGGTGAGCGGGTCACCTGAGGCTGAGAGTTTGAGATAAACCTGGCCAACATGGTAAAACCCCTTCTCTACTAAAATTATAAAAACTAGTTGGGTGTGGTGGCAGGCACCTGTAATCCCAGCTGCTTGGGAGGCTGAGGCAGGAGAATTGCTTGAATCTGGGAGACGGAGGTTGCAGTGAGCTGAGATCATGCCATTGCATTCCAGCTTGGGCAACAGAGCAAGAGTCCATCTCAAAAAAAAAATTATTTTTCATCTCCAGCTTCTCCTCCTTAAGCTGTGAATTGAATCATTCATCTATTTATGTAGTGTTATTCTTTCATCCCACAATTGCATGTCGATACCTACTATGCACCAGATGCTGTGTAGGTGCTGGTTTATATCTGTGTGTGCATGTATGTGTGTGTCCTTCATATTCTTACAAAATACATGTAAAATTATCAATAATAATAATGTTCAGAAGAAAATGTATTTGAGTCAAAGGTGAGGTGGAGTGGGAGGGAGAAGTGTCTTTCTTACTCAACACAGGCTCAGAGAGGGCCTTTCTGTGGATTGAGCATTCAGGTTGAGCCTTGAACGGTCAGAAGGAGCCAGCCATGTGAAGACTGGGGGATGAGCAACCCAAGTGGAAGGAACAGAATGGCCAAAGGCCCTGATGTAGGAATAAGCTTGGGATATTTGAAAAACTGAAAGGGGGCCACTGTGGGGCAGAGATGGTATATATATTTATTTATGTGAGACAGAGTCTCACTGTCACCTAGGCTGGAGTGCAGTGGTACAATCTCGACTCATGGCAACTTCCACCTCCCAGGTTCAAGCCACTCTCCTGCCTCAGCCTCCCCAGTATCTGGGATTACAGGCTTGTGCTACCATTCCTGGCTAACTTTTTTGCATTTTTAGTAGAGATGGGGTTTCACCATGTTGGCCAGGCTGGTCTTGAACTCGTGGCCTCGTGATCTGTCCTCCTTAGCCTCCCAAATTGCCGGAATTACAGGTGTGAGCCACTGCATCTGGCCAAGGTGGTACATTTAGATCAGGTGCTTTGAGTGAGTGTCCCTGAATTGCTGATGATTCCAAAGATGGGCTCATCTTGATGGGAGGGTGGATTGGTCTTCAGCCTTGTTGACTTCTAAATACCAACAGAAGACTTCACCTGCCTTTTGTGCCAAAAACTGGTGGGAAAATGTCAGTGGTTTCCTGATTTCCTGCCCCTTTGGTTCTTTGGGCAAGGAGAGATGTTCATGAAGGTAATGAGTGAAAGATGACCATTGTCTATGGGAACAGGAGTTGGCCGAGTAAATAGAGACTGTGATGACTCTGGTGTAAAGCCTGTGTCTAAATATTTACCAGAGTGTCAGAAATAAAATGTTCTGAATATAGGAGCTGCATCTGATTTTCTGTCCCAGTCCAGGAAGTGTGATCCCTGAGATGGCAATGGTCCAAGGTTAAATCCTTTCAAACTTCCTCTGTGCCAAGACAGCTTACTAAGAGAGACGCTAATTATGATTAAAGACAAGTTCCCGAGGAGACGAAGAAGGAGTATGAAATAAAACATGATACAGATGAGCACATGCCAATCCTGAGTTTACAGTGGGATGGGTAGGAGGGTCTCACCCCACTGTGCCCCTTCAGGGGCATTCAGAAGGGAATGTCCCAGGAAAAACCAGGAAGTCAGTTTGTGTCACAGCCTCTCCCTATGCACCTGGGACTTCGATCACCTTTGGCTATGGGACCTTGGGCAAGTCACTTCAATCTTCTGATCTTTAATCTCATCTGTAAATGAAGATGAGAATAATACCAACCTCACAGAACTGTAGTGGGCATTAAATAAGACAAAGCAAATGAAATACATGGCCCAACCCTTGGCCCAAAGGCAGTGCTATAAAAGTTAGCATTCTTCTCTCCCTTTCTTATTCTCCCAGGATGGGGCTCTCAAACTCTGGTACCCAGAGCAGCCACATCAGCAAGACCTGGACTCTTGTTAGAAATGCAAATTTCAGCCTACTGAATCAGAAACTCTAGGAGATGGGGCCCAGTAATCTGGTTTTTTTTTTTGTTTTTTTGTTTTTTTTTTGAGACAGGGTTTTGTTCTGTTGCCCAGACAGGAGTGCAGTGGCATGATCATACCTCACTTTAGCCTTGATCTCCTGGGCTCAAGAGATCCTCTCACCTTAGCTTCCCAAGTACCTGGGACTATAGGTGCATGCCACCACGCCTGGCTGATTTTTTTGATTTTTAGTAGAGACAAGGTCTTGCGCAGCCTGGCCTCAAACTTCTGAACTCAAGCAATCTTCCCCCTTTGGCCTTCCAAAGTGCTGGGACTACAGATGTGAGCCACCATGCTTGGCCAATCTGTGTTTTAATAAGCCCTCCAGGTGATTCTGATTAGGGTTGCCAGACTTAGTAAATAAAAATACAGGATGCCCAGTTAAATCTGAATTTCAGACAAACAATACATACCTCTTCTTTTTTTTGTTTTTTTGGTAGAAGTATCTCCCATGCAATATTAGGGACATACTTACACTACAAATGTATAAATAATGAATAAATTATCTGTGAATTTGCATATTTAAGATATGCAGATTTAACTGCATATCTTGTATTCTGATTATGTTAAAGTTTAAGGACCACTATTGGAGGATATCCTAATGGAAGAGTCTAGCACAGCCTAGAGGAGGGATGGAGAAGAGGCCCTGGGATCTGATATCCCTTAAAGAGAAGGACAAAAGCAGGGGGAGCAGGAAGCCATCTCCAGAATTCTGGGCATTCTGGGTCTTATGTGGTTCATTAACAAACAAAAAGGTTTCCTGAAATTAGTTGAATGCATTTTCCATTTGGGCTATGATGACCTTGTTTCCTCAAGGAGAAAATGATACTTGGTGACTGTTTGTTTCAGGAAATTCAGGGTAATCTATAAAAACATGGGCTATGTAGAAGCATTAATATTTCTTCAGAATAGCATGACTTTGTGGAGCAAAACTTTCTTAAATTTTGTCACCTCATTAAAGCTCAGTAACTTCCTTTGGGGTAGGCCAAAAAAGATTCTTATCCTTGGTTTATAGTGGAGGAAACTGAGGCTGAAAGCAGGAAAGTGACTGCCTCAAGGTCACATAGTTTGCTATGGCAGAGCCAAGATTAGAACCAGGTTGGAAGGTTCTCAGTGTGCTTTCAAGGAGGGGAGGAAAGGGATGTCCATGCCATTTAATTGTACTTTCAAGTATGATTATTGATACAGAATCCTTTTAAAAATCTGCTGGCTGCCTCTGATTGTGAAGCCAGTTGTCCATTGCCTTGGGCAATTCTTCTCATTGTTTTTTGAGATATGCTCTCACTCTGTTGCCCAAGCTGGAGTGCAGTGGTACAATCACAGCTCACTGAAGACTCAATCTCCTGGGCTCAAAGGGTCCTCCTACCTCAGCCTCCCAAGTAGCTTGGACTACAGGAAGTGCCATCTACACCCAGTTAATTTTTTATTTTTATTTTTGTAGCGCATTAAGTTCTCACTATGTTGTCCAGGCAGGTCTCAAATTCCTGGATTCAAGTAATCCTCCTGCCATGACCTCCCAAAGTACTGACATTACAGGTGTAAGTATTACAGGTGTAAGCTACTGCACCCAGCCCCCAGGACAATTTTTGATGCCTGGATTTGTGGTCCTAAGTGTGCACATTCTGTCTTACTGTCCTTAGGCTGTGGAAGTAAAGATAAAATTAATGTGTAAACATGAATCACTTTCTTCCTCTGGGCTATAATTTTATTTTCATTGGAAAATAACAGGGTCAGCTGTAATAATTTCCAAGGTAATTCCAGCTGGAACATCACATGAGCTGGGTTAAGATATCGATTTTCTATTTCCTGGCACACAAACATAATTGTAGTTAGCATTCAAAGACATTTTTCATGTCTTTTCTCTACATCCCCTCAAAAAAAACACATAATGTACATGCCTACCTTGCTTTCAGTCCTCAGGCTCTGCTAGTGAATCTGAGACAGCTCTGGAATTGTCCCTTATTCTTAAAGATTTTGAAGGTTTGTGTTCTGATTATAAAATTATACATGCCCCTTGTAAAAAAATTGGAAAAGTATTTAAAAATTACTTTGTCTGCCAAAGATAACCACTGTTAAATTTGGATATATTAATGTATGAACAGGCGCACACACACACACACACACACACACACCTATGCATATATTTAAACATTTTGGGACTCATATGGTATATAGGTTTATATCTCCTCATGTCATAACAAATTCTTCAAAGATATAACTTTAATGGCTGCACAACATGCCATCATATGGCTGGGCACAGTGACTTATGCCTATAATCCTAGCACTTTGGGAAGCCAAGCTAGGAGGATAGCTTGTGGTCAGGAGTTCGAGACCAGCCTGGTCAATATAGCGAGATTCCATCTCTACAAAAATTTTTGAAAAATTCCATCACAAATGTGATTCTGAATTTATCCAGTTGTTTTTCTATTGTTGGGCACTTATGTGGTTTCCAACATTCCTCTGTTGTAAATAATGTAGTAATGAAAATACTGATGAAATCCTTATATCTAAGTTTTGGTCTGCATCTCTGATAAATTTGCTTAAAACCAAGTCCTAAAAATAGGGTCATACAAATGGAAGGAGATGAACTTTTAAATGATTTTAATGTGTACCAGCCAACAACTTTCCAGAAAGATGGTATCAATTTATGTTTCTATCAGAAATATGTGTGAGAGCCTATTTACTTGCCAATACCAAATATTTAAAGTTAAAAAAAAGCCTATTTGATGGACTAACCTCTAAAGTCAGTTCCACTTATGGTTTTGTTCTTATGAACACTGAGCTTATGAGTTGCCAGACTGACATTTCACAGAGCTACTTAATAGTCTTCAGTATGCCCTGCTGTTCTTATGGGCCCTGGGTAAGCTT
The DNA here is from genome assembly GCA_004027715.1 of Plecturocebus donacophilus. Taxonomy (NCBI): domain Eukaryota; kingdom Metazoa; phylum Chordata; class Mammalia; order Primates; family Pitheciidae; genus Plecturocebus; species Plecturocebus donacophilus. The sequence continues at coordinate 20,812 of PVKP010021603.1, forward strand.
GGCAGGCTAGGTTTAGTGCCTCCTCTTCGGGAGAGTGGTCTTTGGCATGTCCCTGAGAAGAGTCCTGACTCTATGCCCCAGTGGGAACAAATGGAACTCTCAGACATTTGGTTGCTGTGGTTTCTGTTGTTTCCTCAAGTAGAACATTCAAGGATTTGATATCACTTACGCAGCAGACCTTTACTGAGTCCTTGCCATGTGCAAAGAATGTCCTGTGTTAAGGGAAGCAGAAATCTTTGAAGGCTAGAAGATATTTGGGGCAGTAGACTTGTGTGGAAGCAGTTACCAAAGCTGTTACTTGGGGACATGACATGCACCAGGAGAGGGGAACAGACAACATGTGCAGTAAGAGACTGGAGGATGGAGATCAGCTCTGGATGATGTCAGTGGAGAGGTGAGACTGGGCTTTATTTTGAAGATGAGGGAAGTGTTTTTGTAGACAGAGCTTGATGAAGAGGGCATTCCAGGAAGAAGGAAAACGTCATAAACAAAAGCAGGAGGTAGGAAAGCACAGAGCACATCTTTGAAATTGAGCCAGTGTGGTTTTGCCAGAGTGGATGGGACATGGCAGGGCATGGCAGGGCTGCTGAGATTGGAGAAGGTGGGACTGACTGGATTGCAAAGAGCCTGGAGCACCTGTGCCTGTAATTCCTCTTCTGAATTTCATGCCACAGCTGAGAGGTAGAAAAGTGTTCTGGTCAACAACCTTGGTTGTCTCTGGTGGTTGAGGTCACCTCTGAGAACTCTTACAATCCCATCTCTTGAGGTGATAAATTGTTTGTGGAAGGATTTCCCACCAAACTTTTGAGTGGCTTCAGTGAATTTCCAATCAAAATATCTTTGCTTTCATAACTTTGCTGTAGTCTGAGGGTATCCTGGAAGTCTTGAGTCTATTAGGCTCTCCAGTTCTGAGGTCTCACTGGTGAGATCAGTCAAAGCTTCTTTCAGTCCATCTTCTATGTATTGGCATGTAGTTGAAATGAAAATGTCACCTACCAGGCAGCACAGGTTCCATGGTAACAGATCTTTAAAACTCTCGCAGTTAAGCAGGGAATTTTGGAGAGAGCCTCTTTCACTTTTTGTCCTCCAGATCTTAGCATTTTTTTTTGAGACAGTGTTTCAGTCTGTCCCCCAGATTGCAGTGCAGCAGCATGATCATACTCACCACAACCTTGAATTCCTGGGCTCAAATGATCCTCCCACCTCAGTCTTCCTACTAGCGAGGACTACAGTGCATGCCACCATGCCCAGCTAGTTTTTACTTTTTTTGTAGAGATAAGGTCTCGCTGTTACCCAGGCCGGTCTTGAACTCTTGGCCTCAAGTAATCCTCCCACTTCAGCCTCCCAAAGTGTTGGTATTGCAGGCCTGAGGCACCACACCAGGCCAGATTTTAGCATTCCAATTGTATAGTTAGAGACGGCATTCCTGCTTCCAAAGAGCAGTGAAAACAAGTTTAAGGAGGAAACAGTGGCTTTCAATATGCTTTAAGGCAGGCTTCTCGAACTTTGTTAGGAATAAGTATCACCTGAAGGGCTTATTACTCTAATTTCAGTAGGTCTGGGTGGATCATTAAATAGAGTAACACCTGTCTTTGATTCGAGAGACAGATACAATCCCTGCCAGCTTCTTACTTCTAACATTAATTGTCAGTGGGGGCTGAGAGAGGTGCCTCATGCCTGTAATCCCAGGACTTTGGGAGGCTTAGGCAGGTAGATCACCTGAGGTCAAGGGTTCGAGACTAGCCTGGCTAAGATGATGAAACCCTGTCTCTACTAAAAATACAAAAATTAGCTGGGTGTGGTGGTGCACACCTGTAGTCCCAGCTACTCAGGAGGGTGAGGGAGGAAAATAGCTGGAACCCTGGAGGCGGAGGAGCTGAGATCATGCCACTGCATTACAGCCTGGGCTACAGAACAAGACTCCATTAAAAAAAAAATAGTAGGGAGAAATGATTTTGCCTGATGTCTTTGGTTTACGTAGTCTTCCCTTTAGAGAAAGCACATGGGGAAACATTAAATTTGTGCCAAGCCCAGGAGGGACTGAAGTAAAAAAAAAATTAAATGATAGAGCCACTGTCTCATTAAGGCAAACCAAACTGGTCTTTTCAGGAATCTAAATTGCAATGAGAGGAAATCTGTTCTTGCTGAATGTTCCAAATAACAGAGAGACAGATTCTTTAATAGTGATGGCAATTAGAGGGACTGGCCCAGGTCCTCCATACTGCCAAGAACCTGTGGCTGAGTGACAGGTTTCAAAGAGGACTAGAAGTGGATGATGTTAAAACCTTATGGGAAGCAAGAAGGGCCACTTGCTTCAAAGTCTGGAATAGTCTATTCAGGTCTGCGGTCCATTTTGGGGACAGAGATGGGGCTCAGGGCAGCAGAGAGCAACAGGGGTGATGAGAATCAAGTTCATTGTCAATAAGGAAGAGACACATGAGAAGAGGAAGGTTAGTTTGGAGAAAATTTAAGCAGGGAGACCACCCCTGTCCTCAGATATTGGAAGGACTAACTTGTGGAAGAGAGATTTGACTTGTTCTGTTTTACTCTAAAGGGTAGAAGTAGGACTGATGGGTCGATTTCAGCTCAGATAAAGAATGATTTTTTAACAACTAGAGGTGTTCCACCACAGATTCAGCCACATTGTAAGGTAGCGAGTTCTCTGTCACTAGAGGTATGCATTAAAAACTGACCATCACTTGGGAGATGTTGTAGAGGGGACTTAACCTGTGGCATCCATAGACTCAGTCAACTCTGAAAGATTCAATGATTGTTTAATTTCTTCATACACCTCCCCTCCCACCAACCGTTCAGGATAGGACATCTAGGTAGTAAAATGTGATTATGAATTTCCTGAAGTCAAAAGAAAAAATGCCCTTTCTGCTTTTTGTGATGTGACATTATGTTATTTTCCCAATTCCCATGCTTTCAGACCTGTTGGGTTTGGTCAGACTCAGTTCATCTTGCACAATAGCAGCAAAAGTATCTATATACTTGTAATGGCCTTTTGAGTCCCATCAGTGAGTGAGGAGGGTTTGGAAAGAAGTTAGTGGGAAGTGAGGTCAAGTTGGGGAAATTTTAGATAAACTTTGAAATCCTGAATTCACAGGAATGTGGGAGAAAATTATAGAGAAGGATGTGATGATTCATGGCACCGGGTCACTCCCTGCATGGGGCATGGTTCCCAAATGGGCATGATTGTGGGTGAGCAGTGGATGGAGAAAGTGTTTGGGAAATTGTTGTGATGAATGCATTGTTGGTGAGTTCCAGCAACAGGAGGGGCAGCGTAAAAATCTGGCAGGGGAGTACAGGCCATAAAGCAATGGTGTCTGTCTTAGTTGGCTCAGGTTGCCATAACAAAATACCACAGACTGGGTGGCTTAAATATCAGAAATTAATTTTCTTATAGTTCTAGAAGTTAGAAGTCCAAAATCAAGGTACCTTCAGGGTTGGCTTCAGGTGAGGCCTCTCTTCCTGGCTTGTAGACGGCTGCCTTCTTGCTGTGTCCTCATGTATGGCCTCTTTACTACGTATGTATAGGGAGAGAGAGAGAGATTTCTGGTGTCTCTCTTATAAGAACACCAATCCTAACAGATTGGGGCCCCACCCTTATGACCTCATTTAACTTTATTATCTCCCTAAAGCCCCTATCTCCAAATACCATCACATTGGGAGTTGGGGCTTTAACATATAAATTTTGCAGAGAGGACACAATTCTGTCTATAACAGTGTCCATTGTAGCTTTTGCTAATTGTCTTTGAGGATGAAGTAATTATCCTCTTGGGAGGAGAAAAAAGGGAAGGGACATTGAGAATCAACTGTGTCAGTCACGACTGGTTCATAATTTCATTTAACTCCTGCACCAACCCTGCCATGAGAGAGGACAGAGGCTCACAGATGTTCTGATCACCCGGATAGTAAGAGGTCAAGAAAGCATTCAAACTTGAGTTGTAAAGCTCATGCTGTCTTACACTTGAGGAAACTTAACCTTGAAACATTGCTATATTCCTAAGACTGTGTTTTTAAGCCTGGAGCTGTCAGGAAGACCACTTGACAGGCCCTTTAGGGTGTCCAGGAGATTCTCTGAATAGGTCAGCGTTATGATCAGAGTTGTGCTTTGGGGAGGTAGGTGGCCATGTGGGTGGGTGGGGAGGTGATTGATGGGAGGGAGAGAATAGAGATCCTCTAGCAGCCCGTTACTTGGTCCTGTTGAGAGATAGTGACAGGCAGCACAAGGGATATCTAGAAAGAGCTAGGTGCCCATAATGTTGTGAAGGCAGTCAAAGGCTTGGTAAATGATTAAGTGTAGGTCATGGGGTAACAGAGAGAGTCCAGAATGAGGCCAAGGTGGTCCCCCTAATAGAACTGAATAGAACCTGAGCTCAGGACATTCTGGTACCCTGAGTTCTCCTGGCCTCATTCCATTCTCTTCTCAGATAGTGAGGAGGGACCTCAGGACAGCCTGACACTGCTTAAAGTACAATGTCCCTCTTTGGGAGAGATATTGGAGAAGATTTCTTGAACTTATGACTCATCTAATGTAGTTAATCATTTCTGGCAATTATGTACTTAATAGTACAGCATTAGGCTTAATTATTTATCAAGTAAGAGGTGGTAAACGAAAAGATAGTGGGTCAGGGCAGGTAGGCCAGTTGCAGAAGGAAACTTTTGATTAAAAGTGGACCGTTTGGCCGGGCATGGTGGCTCACACCTGTAATCCCAGCATTTGGGGAGGCTGAGGCAGATGGATTGCTTGAGCCCAGGAGTTCAAGACCAGCCTGAGCAACATGGTGAACCCCCATCTCTACAAAAAATACAAAAATTAGTCAGGTGTGGTGGTGCACACCTGTAGTCCCAGCTACTTGGGAGGCTGAGGCTGGAGGATCACTTGAGCCTGGGACGTAGAAGTTGCAGTGAGCTGAGTTGTGCCAATGCACTCCACTCTGAGTCTCAGAAAAAAAAAGTGGACTGTTATCCTCATCAAGCTTTGAGCAGAAGGTGGTAGATGTCTCTAAAAAACATGTCTTCCCCTTGCTTCCCCTTCTTAATGAACGGCGCCCACCCAGTTACTCAAGTACCAAATCTAGGAGTTACCTTTGATTATTCTGTCCCACATTTCCTACAGCTAACCTATCAAAAGAGCCTATCAACTTTGTTTCTAAAACATACTCCCAATCTCTATACTTGCCTTGGTCTCAACTGCTGTCACCCTAGTCCAGGTCACTGTCTTCTCTCACCTAAGCCAGAGATAGCCTCTATTTTCTCCCTTGTTCCACTCTACACACAACTTAGAGCAATTTTAAAAAGCAAATTAGGTCCTATCCCTCTCCTGCTTAAAATCCTCCAGTGGCGTCCCATCTCCCTTAGAATAAAACTCACTTTTTTTTTGAGTCAGAGTCTCACTCTGTCACTCTGGCTGGAGTACAGTGGCACAATCATAGCTCACTGAAGCTTCCAAATCCTGGGCTCAATTGATTCTCCCTCCTCAGCCTCCTGAGTAGCTAGTGCTACAGGCATGCACTACCATGCCCAGCTAAGTTTTTAAATTTTTTTTGTAGTGGCAGGGTCTCACTATGCTGCCAAGGCTGGTCTCCAACTTCTGGTCTCAAGTGATCCTCCTACTTCAGCCTCCTAAACTACTGGGATTAGAAGCGTGAGCCACTGCACCCAGCGTAAATGACTCTGTTTAAAAATATTAAGATCACAAATCATTATTATACATCAACCTTGTTTTTGCTTCTCAACCATGCATACCTTTCCCACTTGTGCCGTGTCAGAGAGGGGGGTCTTTGGTTAGTTGGAGTGCTTTTTCTATGGTCTCTGAATGATTAACTTTTTTTATCATTCAGATCTCAGCTTAAAGATCTGAATTATAATAATAATTCTTTAATATTAGAGAAAGTACACAAAGTGATGTTCTCAGACTCTTCAATCTAATCACTCCATCACACCCTCTATTCTCATCATAGCACTTACCACTCTCTGATCATTGTTTTTGTTGTTTATTTATTTATGTTTACTGTGTCTGAATATAAGCTTCTGGAGAGTAGGGATTTTGTCTGTGTATTTCACAGCTGTTATTAGTGTTTGACATGTGTAGTAGATGCTAAGTTAATATTTGTTGAGCAAATGAATGAATGCACCTACACCAACCACTGTCTCCTCATTGTCATTCTGAGACCTTCTTCTGGCTAGGCCTTCAGAAATCTCTCTCTCCCCTGACTTAATATTCGGCACTAAGCTGCTTCTACTGGGTATATGGGCTGGTATACTTAGAACAGTTTCTTGGCATCATCTGTCTTTTGGGAAATAAGCATTTTGTTCCAGGTTTGGACCATCTTTGGGACATTTGATAAATAACTACAAGCCTCTCCCCCTCTGCTTAGCAAGAATGGGAATAATGTCACTTGTGTGGTTCTTATCAAATGCTGCTGTACCTTCTCCTCTTGGACATAGAAGGACTTTAGAACTTTCTGGAGTTCTTTTTGACCTCAAATGCTATGGAGTTGCTGACACAGTATTATGATTGGTCAGTACAAGATCCCTCTCTTGTTTTACCTGATATTTTCTTTTTTGTCTCCCACTCACAGCCCCATTCTTCTTTCCCCTTCCAGTCTTCCACTCTTGGATATTTGATATATATGCTTCCAACCTGTCTTCTAATCTGTGTATTTAGAAGTGTACGTATCCTTGAAAAATGCAGTGTTTTGTGCATGTGTCTGTGTGGTCCCTAGAACCTTTGAAAAAATATCAATACTATATGATTTAGAGAATTATTATCATTTATATCATCTCTTGTTACTTGGGAGTCCATGGAATCACATAATTTAATAGCTAGGAATCACTTGCAAATCATCAGCTCCACGCCCCTCCTTATTTGACCAGGTGACTAAGGTCCAGAGGCTTCCTTTGAAATGATTTCTTTCAAGAAAATTGTCAGCGTTAGTAACTGAGAGCCTGTATTGGGCAAGACCCAAAACCACCAGGCATGCTGGAGGATATGGAGATGAAGGGCCCTTGCCCCTAGGCACATAGCCTTGAAGGAGATTTTTAGGGAGGCCCAGTGGCTGTGTGACTTCTTATATCTTCTTCAGGATTAGACATGGGGCTCACAAAAAACTCACAGATGATCTAGTTTTGGAATACATCCTACTGCTCCTTCCCCAGTCCTCTCCTTTTCTTCTTTGCCAGTTTCCAAGTTTCCACATCTGGCTTCTGAACCAGCTGTCCCTGATAACTGCAGCACAGTTGTGCTCCCAGCCCGCCTCTGCTCTTTCTTGTCCTTCTCTTGACTGACATGTCTCTTCTCTCTTTGGCCCATCCTGAGTGTCCTGGTGGAGCACAGAGCCCTCACCTGACTTTCTCTTTGTATTTCCAGATTGGAGCCTCCCTCTTCGCTAGTAACATTGGAAGTGGCCACTTTGTGGGGCTGGCCGGGACAGGAGCAGCTTCAGGCATTGCTATTGGAGGCTTTGAATTTAACGTGAGTAATGCTGCAGTCAGGGTGCACTGGGGCTAGAAGGAGCCTTAGCAGTTATCTATTTCCGTCTATGCTCAGAGGAACTGAAGATATTAGGGAACTGTTCAGGGTCACCCCAGGGTGCAGAAAGAGGAGGGGCATGGCTTCAGGAGCCTCAGGGACCTGCTCCCCTTCCACCAGAGTAGCATGAGAAAACCACTGATATGACAGTAATAGTATTTTTTTTCTGTCATGTTAAAAAGCCAAGGTCCTTCTAGCCATATTTGAGGTTTGAAAATGCTTACCACCAGATTTCCATTATTATTATTATTATTATTTTATTTTTAGAGACAGAGTCTTGCACCATTGCCCAGGCTGGAGTGCAGTGGTGCAATCATAGCCTATGAAGCCTCAAACTCCTGGGCTCAAGTGATGCTCCCACCTCACTTTCCCAAGTAGCTGGGACTACATGCATGTGCCACCATGCCTGACTAATTTTTAAATTTTTTGTAGAAGCAGGGCCTCACTATGTTGTCCAGGCTGGTCTTGAACTCCTGGCCTCTACTAAGAATAGTGGTAGTAATAATAAATGTAATTATTTATTATTACTATTATTATTATTAAAGCTCTCTAAATGGTATTTTATTCTGTGTAAACCAAGGAAGAGGTGAAGGAGAACCCAGTGCTCTAGCTGGTGCCCAGGGCTGTGTTGCTGAAGAACAGCCTCCTGGGCTCCCCTCTGCTGTTTCCCAGCTGCTATTTCCATGGGTCAGTCAGGCAGCAAAGGCTTCCTCCCATCTCTAATGGCTCCTTAGGGGAGAACTTGCTGGGTAATTTTTCTGCAGCAGCTGAGGGGCCCTTCAAGTGGCAGGGATGGGCTAAAGTTCCTCCTAGTTTGAGTCCACCTTTTTTTTTTTTATTTCAGGCCCTGATTATGGTGGTTGTGCTAGGCTGGCTGTTTGTCCCCATCTATATTAAGGCTGGGGTAAGTATCTGCTCTGTTATTTCTTTTCCTGCTGGCAAATGTATCTGTGAGCTTGGTCTTCCTAGAGGGCAGAGGAGACATTATGGAATAAATGGCAGAAAAACCTGTGGATTGGCTTTCACTCCCGGGCTATAAAATTCCCTACTGTCTGCAGTGGCATTAAACAGATCAGCAGGGCCTGGATCTGATGATGATTCTTTCCAGTCCAGGCTTATGACTGTATTCTCTAGGGCAGGGGTTCTCAACCACTAGGCTGTGGATTGGTAGCGGTCCGTGGCCTGTTAGGAACAGGGCCTCACAGCAGGAGGTGAGCAACAGAGCAAGAGAGCATTACTGCCTGAGCTCCGCCTCCTGTCAGGTAAACGGCAGCTTTAGATTCTCATAGGAGTGCGAACCCTATATAAACTGCACATGCGAGGGATTTAGGTTACATGCTCCTCATGATAATATAATGATAAATATGATGTGCTTGAATCATCCCCAAACCTTCCCCTTATCCCAATTCTTCATAGAAAAATTGTCTTCCACAAAATTGGTCAGTCCCTGGTGCCAAAAAGATTGGGGACCACTGCTTTAAATCATCTCTAGATTACTTATAATACCTAATACAACAGTAGTTATATATAACTCCAGTATATATGGAATATATATATTCCATTATACATATTATATATATATATATATTCCATTATATATATTATGTGTGTATGTATATATATATATATATACATATATATATATTACTTCAGGCAATGTAGTGAGACCCTGCCTCTCAAAAAAAAGATTTTTAAGTGTTGTCACTACAAAAAGTATATATATATATACTCCTCCTCCAGAGCAAGGGTCTGGCTCCTTAGCAATGCCCAGTTACAGGTTTATTGGGCTGGGATAACACCTAGCTACTCCTACAGTGGTAGGGCATGTGGGATTAAAATGAGCAAATGGCTGGAGGTCAGGGGCCATCTGGCCACTTCGCAGACTTCTCTGGCCAGCAAAGGTTATGAATCCTTGACCACACTTCTGTGGCTCTGACACCAGGATGGACTCCTGTTCAGTCTACTCTGGGCCCTCTGGTCACTGTGGCTGGCAGTCACCTCCCTTGCATCCCATGCAGGTGGTGACGATGCCAGAGTACCTACGGAAGCGGTTTGGAGGCCAGCGGATCCAGATCTACCTTTCCATACTGTCCCTGCTGCTCTACATTTTTACCAAGATCTCGGTGAGTCCACTGCCTTGGGGGCTGGGCACTGGCTGTCTCAGAAGCTGCCACTCTCATCCTTCATCACATGCTGCCCACCAAGAGGTGGCTCTATAAGTTTCTATTAACTTGGACCTGTAAGCCTTTTTGTGCCTTGGGGTAAAGTCCTATTTCATACATCAAGGAGCCAATAGAGTTCAGTGGAAATTTGTTCACTGTGGTGCAGGTTGAAAACAAACAGGTTTAAGAAGGTTCAGGGAAAGCAGTTCTTAATAGAAGGTTAAAAGGTAGTTAGGGATAGAACTCTATATGATCCATCAATCTCACTACTGGGTATATATCCAAAGGAATTGACATTAACATATCGAAGAGGTATCTGCACTCCTATGTTCATTGAAGCACTATTCACAATAGCCAAGATGTGGAATCAATGTTAAGTGCCCATTAACGGATGAATGAATAAAGAATATGTGGTATATATACACAGTGGAACACCATTTGGCCTTCAAAAAGAAGGAAATGGTGTCATTTGTTGTGAACATGCTGTCCATGTTCACAACATGCATGAACCTGGAGGACCTTATTTAAGAGAAATAAGCCAGGCTCAGAAAGACATATACGGTGTGATTTTACTTGTATGTGGACTCTGAACTCAGAAGCAGAGAGAATAGTGGTTACCAGGGTCTAGGGGTGGGGGACAGGGAGTTGGAGTTGGGGAGATGTTGGTCAAAGGATACAAAATTTCAGTTAGATAGGAGGAATAAGTTCAAGAGATCTATTGTACAACATGATAACTACAGCTAATAACAATGTGTTTTGAAATTGCTGAGAAAGATTTTAGCTAGCATGGTAGTGTGTGCCTGTAGTCCTGGCTACTCAAGAGGCTGAGATGGGAGCCCCAGGAGTTTGAGGCTACCCTGGGCAATGTAGTGAGACCCTGCCTCTTAAAAAAAAAGATTTTTAAGTGTTTTCACTACAAAAAAGATAAGTATTTGTTTGAGATAATGTATATGTTAATTAGCTCAACTGAGCCATTCCATAATGTATACATATTTTAAAATATCATGTAGTACATGATAAATATATACAATTTTTATTTGTCAATTTAAAAAAGGGTTAGTTAGGGATATCTAAGAGTTGGCCCCAACCTTAGAGGCAGGCATGGGCCTTTGTGCCCTGCCAGGGTAAAATCTGACTCTGTGTGACATTTCTGATGCATTTAAACACAAGCAGCAAGTGCCAACTCTGGAAGGCACTGCCGAGATTCTGCCTTCTTTTATGGACAGAGAAATAAAAACGCTGGAGTTGGAATGAACTTCTCCTGAATCAGAAGTAGAACCCAGGTTTCTGATTCTCAATTCACTGTCCTTTCCCGTGCATGAAGCTTCTGCTTTTTTCTTGGAATCAGCTCTCGCTCTCTAGGCCTTTAATTGCTAACCCCCTGGGGGATTTTTACTCTCTCTGAACCTAACTACTGGGCTGCCTCTCTACCATTTAGCCTGCTGTCCTTGCCAACCTGGAACTGTAGGTCCTCTTTGCAGAGCTGAGATTTTTCAAGGATTGGCGGGCCACTGGGGTACCTTTAAAAGCTGGGCAAACATTCTCCTTCTCTTCCTCTTCCTCCCCGTTCCCCTCATTCTCCTTCTCCTTCCCTCTCCCTTCTCCTCCTCCCCTCCCCCCTTCCTCCCTTTTCTTCCTCCCTCCCCTTCCTTCTTTCTTCCTTCTTCTTTCTTCTTCCTTCTTCCTTTTTTTGAGACAGGGTCTTGCTGTATTACACATACTACCAGACTGGAGAGCATGGCATGATCATAGCTTAATGCTGCCTCTACCTCCTAGCTTCAAGCGATCCTTCCACCTCAACCTCTTGAGTAGCTGGGGCTACAGGTGTGTGCCACCATGCCCAGCTAATTAAAAAATTCTTTTGTAGAGATAGGGCCTCACTATGTTGCCCAGGCTGGTCTCAAATTCCTGAACTCAAGCAATGCTTCTGCCTCAGCCACCTAGTGTTGGGATTATAGGCACGAGCCACTGTGCCCAGCCTGTGTTCCTTCTTTACTTCACTTTTCTTCCTTGCAAGTATTCAAGTCAATTCCTCTTGATTGTAAAACAAAACAAAGCAATAACAAAAAAATACAAAACAAACAGGAAACCACTAAAATTCTGAGATATCTCCCTGATGGCCCAAAAGATGGTGGGACGAGAAAAGTTTGCTTATAGGTTTTACTATGCATTTTTTTGTTCCCAAGGTGATTGTCAGTCTGATAAAGGTCAAAGCAATGGTATAAAAAGAAAAAGAAAGAAAATGTGAATGATAAGGAATAAAAGAAAGAAAATAGGACCTTGGTAAGAAAACTACCTCGGAGAATAATTGGAGTAGCTGGGCTCCTAGTCTGTTCCCCTGCCCACTAGCAGGTGACCTGGGGCAAATGTCATAGCTCTTTAGAGCTTAGCTACTTTATGAGTAAGATGGGGATAATAATTCCTGCCTTGCTTAGATCACGGGGTGTTGGTGAGCTTCCAGTGAATTTATTTGAAAACACAAAGTGTTCTTGAAATGTAAGAAATAATGATAATGAAGCGGGTGCAGTGGCTCATGCCTGTAATCCTAGCACTTTGGGAGGCTGAGGCATGAAGATTGCGTGAGGCCAGGAGTTTAAGATCAGCCTGGGCAACATGATGAGACCGTGTATCTACAAAAAATAAAAAAATAAAAAATTAGCCAGGCATGGTGGTGCGTACCTGTTGTTGCAGTTACTCAGGAGGCTGAAGTGGGAGGATCACTTGATCTCAAGAAATCAAGGTCGTGAGCTATGATTGCACCACTGCACTCCAGCCTGGGTGACATAGTGAGATCCTGTCTCTAAATAAATAAAGATATAATGAAAATGAGCATGGTTAATTGAGAGACTTCAGCACTTTCTGCAAGAAGCTCTCTGGGTTGCAGTAAGGCGGAGAGAGAGGTGGTGTTTTCTGAGATCATGTAGGGAGTAGCTGCAGTTTTTCCCCTTAGCCAGCAGTTGCAAAGTGCTCATTGCTCTATCAAGAGGGCTGTCTCATTGCCTATGGTCAGTTTTTCTTCCTTTTGTTGTTCTCCCCTAACCAGCACCAAAGACAAGATTGGCCCAATCTCAGTGTTTTGCAAAAGATCTGCCCTGGCTGAGGTCTGAGTTGGGTTGGATCTGAATTGAGCCATCTATTCTAGCTAGGTAAGGTTCTGAAAATACAATTGCTAGTGTTTCTGTTTTCCTGATTACTTAAAGTTGAGACAACAGCAACATTAAATAACATTTGTAATTTTTTTTATTATGGAAAATTTCAAACATACATAATAAGCAAAGATAGAATAGGGTAACAAGCACTCATGGACCTAACACTAATCACTTAGTTTTAACAGTTATCAACATTTTGCCATTTTTGGTTCATCTATCCTCTTTCAATTTTTTTCCCGGCAGTATTTTATTTTGTATTTTTCTTTCCAACTTTTATTTTAGGATCAGGAGTACATGTACAAGTTTGTTATATGGTTAAATTGCATGTCACAGGAGTTTGGTCTACAGATTATTTTGTCACCCAGGTAATAAGCATAGTACCCAATAGGTAGTTTTTTGTTCCTCACCCTTCTCCCATCCTCCACCCTTAAGTAGGCCCCAATGTCTATTGTTCCCTTCTTTGTGTCCATGTGTACTCAGTGTTTAGGTCTCACTTATAAGTGAGAACATGCAGTATTTGGGTTTCTATTCCTGCATTAATTCAGTCAGGATAATGATATCCAGCTCCATCCATATTGCTGCAAAGGATGTGATCTCATTCTTTTTTATGGCTGCATGGTATTTCATGGTGCATATGTGCCACATTTTCTTAATTCAGTGTACTGTTGATGGGCATTTAGTTTGATTTCATGTCTTTACTACTGTGAATAGTGCTCAGTAGCATTTTAAATCAGATTTCAGATACCATGTGATTTCACTGTAAATTCTTTAGAATGTTTTTAAAAACATAACCATTGTGCTATTATCATATGTAACAAAATCTACAGTAACTTCTTAATTTAGGTCGTTTAATACCTGGCCCATATCAAGATTTTCCTAATAATCTCAAAAATGTTTTCTTACAGTTAATTTGAATCAGGATCTGAACAAAGTCTGGATCACATTGCATTTGGTTCTTTCTTTAAAGGAAATATACATGTATAGGTCTTCAGCCTACTACAGTTATTTTTCCTTTTTATGTTATTATCTTCCTGTCCTGGTCTACATGAACAAATATATATATTTTTAATTGGATTCTATGTCTGTTTGCTGTTCATTTGTAAAAGTTCTTTATATATTCCGGATGCTAGACCCTTATAAGATATCTGACTTGCTAATATTTTTTTCCCATCCTGTAGGTTGTTTTTCACTTTCTTGATAATGTCTTCTGATGCACAAAGATTTTAAATGTTGGTGAAGTTCAATTTATCTATTTTATTTCTTGTTGCTTATGCTTTTGGTGTGATTTCTAAGGATCCATTGCCAAATCCAAGGTCATGAAAATGTACCCCCTTGTCTTCTCTGTTTTATAGTTTTAGTGCTTATATTTAGGGCTTTGATCCATTGGGAGTTAATTTTTGTATATAGTGTGAAGTACGAGTCTAACTTCATTCTTTCACATGCGGTTATCCAGTTCTTCCAGCACTATTTTTTGAAGAAATAATTGTTTTCCCATGGAATGGTCTTGCACATAAGTTTTTACGCAACTTGGTGAAAACATGCTGTCACTGATAATGCTGTTAAGGTTTTGTCTGGGAGTTGGGCCAACACCTAGGAATATTGCTGCCTCCTTGTGCAGCTTCCTGAGTCACACTGCTTCTGCCCTTGACCTATTCCTTTGTCCACTAATGTCATGATTCAGCCTCCTTTACTTCCTCATCCTCTCCTTCAGGGTTGGTTTTTAGCTGTAAGATGAAAAGCCTGGGCTTTCCCATTTTATTCTGTTAGAGACCAGTGTGCGGAGTCTGGACTGGGAAATGCTGGGAGGGATAGAGAAATCTGCCTTTGGCTTCCTGAGGGAGGACAGTGCATCTGTCTAAGAAGAGAAAAGGGAATGTGATCAGGAGGGTGAGGAGGTCATACTGCAACGAGCAGGAGGTTGGTAGCTGTCTACTGTGCACGTAGAGAAGGGTGCTGGGCCTCCTCTTCTCCCAGGCAAGTGTTCTCCAAGTCCACAGTTCAAGCAGGTGAAAGTCTATGGACTGCAGTTGCCATGGTGAGAGCACTCTTTGTCCTCGGAGCTGGTGCAGGGGTGGCAGGGGTGGTCATATAAATAAATTAGGTGCCCAACCTCTGTCTCTGCCTTCTCTATCACTTCACCTATTTTTCAAGTTACTGATTAAACTTCCTTGGACTTGGGAGCCCCCGAGGAGCCGAGGGACAACCTCTTTCAGCTCAGATCCGGATGGAGCCCATCCCCCAGGAGCCCACTTTTTCTAAATTTTGCTTTTGAATTGTATCTGCTGTGGGCTGCTCCCTCTCTGTGTGATTTTTGGGGCTCCTTACCCTCCTGCTCACCTTCCCTTTTCTCTTCTTAGATAGATGCACTGCCATCCCTCAGGAGCTGAAGCCTGATTTCTCCAGTCTTCCCAGCATTTCCCAGTCCAGGCTCTGCACACTGGTCTCTAATCAAATAAGACCGAAAAGCCCAGGCTTTTCATCTTCTGATTAAAAACTAACCCTGAAAGAATGGAGAAGAAAGTGAAGGAAGCTGAGTCATGACATTAGTGGAGGCCATGACCAGCATTATACTTACTCCATCCATTGCCCAAGACCAGGGATCTCTTGACAAACACAGAAGAAGTTTGATAGCTGCCCTCTATTTAGTGCCAGTCTCTTCATTTAGTCTCCAATAGGGGTTTTACTAACACCCTCTCCAGTTCTCAGAAGAGTACAGCATGGATAGGGATTTCTATAATTTGTTTGTTTATTGAGATAGGGTATTGCTCTGTTGCACAGGCTGGAGTACAATGGCATGATCATGGGTCAATGCAACCTTAAACTCATGGGCTCAAGGGGTCATCCTGCCTCAGCCTTCTGAGTAGCTGAGACTACATCCATGTGCCACCATGCCCAGCTATTTTTTACTTTTTTTTTTTTTAAGAGATGGGGTCTCACTATGTTACCAAGGCTGGTTTTGAACTCCTCACCTCAAGTGATCCTCTTGCCTTGACTTCCCAAAGTGCTGGGATTACAGGTGTGAGTCAAGACATCTGGCTGGGATTTTTATTTTTCATTTTATGGGAGAGAAAAGTGAGTCTCCGAGAAGTCAGGTAATTTCCCCCAAATTACACAGCTAGTATGCGGCAAAGCCAAGACTGGGGCCAGGGTCTCTCCAGTGCCAAAATCTGTTCCCACAGTCTGCACTGTGCTTGGATGGGATGAAGGCATAGAATGAGGGACAGGAGAGATCATCTGATCTTATATCCTGTTCTTTCATTTTAGAGATGGGGAAACTGAGGTCCAGAGAGGGGAAGGGACTTTGAGGGGTTAAACAGGAGCAGAACTGGGATGAGAAGCATATTTCCTGACACTGAATCTAAACCTTTTGACATTACATGACCCCTGCCTTCTGAGTCTTTCCTTCTTCCTGTACAGAGTAGGTTAGAATTCAAGACCCTGGGAAAGATGAAGAGAGGCAGTTAAATGAACCTCACAATATAAATAAGTTGCCATGAGTAGAATTTGAGAGGACTGTGAGGAGAGAACATCAGCTGCACACTGGGTATATGAAGGATCTGAAGGAGGAACATCTGGGCAGAGGGTAGGGTAGGGAAGGATGCAGACAGGCAAGGCTTTGTCTTTGTAAAATTGGCTGGTTTTAGGTTCATCATGGGTCACAGAGAATGAAGTTTTAAAAAGAATTACACCAACAAAAAACTGTACCTGCCAGAAGCTTACATCAAGACACATAGGAATGCCGGGTTCATGGACAAAAGAAAATAACTGTTCATTAACAAAATATGGTGATAAGGCATTTATATTGCACGCAAACCAGGATTCATCAATTGTATGTGTGTGTGGGAGGGCATGGATGGTCTGTGATGGGAGAAGAGAGGAGGGATGGTGTGAGATTCCTGTCCAGAGAGCGAACCACCAGGGACCTGCCAAGAAGGCTTGGGGAGAATGTAGGGATCCAGTGGAGGTGTAATCGATGGGGGAGAGGAGAAAATACAGGGCATTGCAGGTACAGGGCACAGATGTGGCCCAGGCCATTGGGCAGCTGTGATGTGGAGCCTTGGCTACAGCTACCATCTTTTGGGCACATACTTTTGAGCTCCAAGACTCAGAACTGATTGTCCTTCCATGAGCTCCTGAATTTTATTGGCTCCCTAGAGCCCCTGCCTTATCATGCTCTGAGAAGCATTCCGTTCTGTAAAATTTCCTGGCATTGTACATCTTACACAAATGTGCACAATCCCTGGAGATAAAGCCTCAGATTTTATGACTTACATGTGATGACTGAATGTTCATGTCCCCGTTTGTGTTTCCTGGGGCTGTTATCACAGATCACACCTACAATAAATGTTCACAGCAATTCTGCTGTCCATTTTAGATCCTTGGGTGAAAAGAAGAGCTTTTGCTTTTGCTTTTGCTTAAAATTTGAATGCTTAATCCTAGTGCCACTCACTTTCACAAGTGGAAAGAGAAATTTGAGTAATAGGGCTTCTCCATCCGAAACCTCAAGGCTAGGCAGGATTTATTGAGTGCTCTGATACCTCTTGGTTAAGACCAGAATGGGCAGCAAACACACACATATAAATCACAGAATCTCAAAACAGGAAAGCCAAGGCAAAGCAACATGCCCAAAACTCCCAATCAGAGACGCAGTTACTTGCAGATGTTTTCCAGCTGGGATCTGTATTTTTATTCCCCACAAGTCCCATGCACATTGTTCAGCCCAATTTTCAAAGTGATAGGAAAAACACCCCTGGGCTAAATCTAACACACGATCTGTTTTTGTAAGTAAAGTTTTACTGGAGCACAGCCAAACTCATTGTTTGTGTTATCTGTGGCTGCTTTTATGCTTTAACGGCAGAGTGTGACAGTCAATGCAAAGCATAAAACATTTACTCCTGGGCCCTTTACAGAAAAAGTTTGCCAATCCCTGACCTAGAAGACCATAATTTTTTATTTCACTTCATGTTGGTTTTGCTTAGTAACATTAGAGAGATTTTCTTCTTTCCCTTCTGCCTCCCTTTCCCTCTCTCTCCTTCCCTTTCTCCCTTTTCCTCTCCCTCCCTCCTTCCTTCCTTTCATTCCGTCCCTTCCTCCCTCCCTTCCTCCCTCCTTCCTTCCTTCCTTCCCTCCCTCCCTCCTTCTTTCCTTCCCTCTTTCCCTCCTTCCTTCCCTCCTTCCTTCCCTCCTTCCCTTCTTCATTCCTTCCCTCCCTCCCTT
>PVKP010021604.1:0-38897 GCA_004027715.1 Plecturocebus donacophilus
ACATAACAAATATTTACAGAACTCTCCTCCCACAAATCCACAAAACATACATTTTTCTCAGCATCACATTATACCTATTTTAAAAGTGACCGCATAATTGGAAGTAAATCACTCCCCAGCAATTGCATAGCATTTCACAGGTTTAAATAAAATATTGGTTGTCTGCTTAAAAAAAAAAAAAGAAAATATCAAGGATTGTATTTTACAATCCAAATCCTCCCCCTAAAAGAACAATCGCATGCCGTGATTAAAGGACCTAGAAAATACTCTAGGCTCTCAGAGAACAAGGACTGGGGCTTATTTATCTCTGTATCCCTAGCTCCTTGTGCAATGCCTGGCACAGGGAACATACACATCAATAAATGTGTGCAGAACTGAATTTCTCTCACTGCTGTGCAGCTGAACTAGCTCAGCCACAGGGGATAGGAAGCAAATGGGCCTATGACTCATCTCTTCAGAACAAAATGAATAAAATCATGGGCACGGCATGAACCAGTATCTGATCATAACAATAAATTTTTCTTACCTTCGGAGATCTGTTTGCAACAAAACAACAGTAATGGATTAAAACTGACTGCTAACTTGATTTCATGCCTCTAGGACTGCCAGTACAGTACAGTGGGCATCCAAAAGGATAATTTCTCCTTGACCTTGAATGCCGCAAACTCCAAGGCCTGTAAACCATCTTGTGGTGGCCTTCCCTGTGATTCAGGCATGCAGGCAGTAGTCAGGGACCTCATTACAGGTGTGCGGACATGAAGGGCTGCATAGTATAGCAGCAAAGCCCTGGCTTTCAACTCTGGCAATATCCCAGTGTGACTGAGTGATTTAAACTTTCTTAGTCAGCTTACTTCTCTGTAAAATAGCCTAGCCTTATAAAATTGCTTTCAGATTTAAATGAGTTAAATTTAAAGGCAGTGGTCCCCAACCTTTTTGGCACCAGGACCAGGTTTGGTGGAAGAAAATTTTTCCATGGATGGGGTCCAGGGGACAATGGTTACAGGATGACTCAAGCACATTACATTTTTTTTTTTTTTGAGATGGAGTTTTGCTCTTGTCGCCCAAGCTGGAGTGCAATGGCGTGATCTCGGCTCACTGCAATCTCTGCCTCCCGGGTTCAAGCAATTCTCCTGCCTCAGTCTCCCAAGTAGCTAGGATTACAGGCATGTGCCACCACGCCCAGCTAAGTTTCTCCATGTTGGTCAGGCTGGTTTCGAACTCCTGGCCTCATGTGATCTGCCTGCCTCAGCCTCCCAAAATTCTAAGAGTACAGGCATGAACCACCACGCCCCGTCTTTTTTTTTTTTGAGATGGAGTCTCATTTTGCCATCCAGGCTGGAGTGCAATGGCACGGTCTCGGCTCACTGTAACCACCACCCCTCAGGTTCAAATGATTCTCCTGCCTCAGCCTCCTGAGTAGCTGGGATTACAGGCATCTGCCACTGCACCTGGCTAATTTTTGTATTTTTAGTAGAGATAGGGTTTCACCATCTTGGCCAGGCTGGTCTTGAATTCCTGACCTCGTGATCTACCCACCTTGGCCTCCCAAGGCATGAGCCACCGTGCCCGGCCGCACAATATATTTATTGTGCACTTTATTTGTCATTATTACATTGTAATAATGAAATAATTATACATTATAATATATAATGAAAGAATTATACAACTCATCAAAATGTACAATCAGTGGGAGCCCTGAGATTATTTTCCTGCAACTAGACAATCCCTCTGGGGGTGATGGGAGACAGTGACAGATCAGGCATTAGATTCTGATGAAAAGCTTGCAACCTAGATTCCTCAAACATGCAGTTCAAATAAGGATTGCACTCCTATAAGAATCTAATGCCGCTGCTAATCTGACAGGAGGCGGAGCTCAGGCAGTAATGCAAGTGATGGAGACTGGCTGTAAATACAAATAGAGCTTGCCCACCACTCACCTCCCGCTGTGTGTCCTGGTTCCTAACAGAGGGTTCCCAAGGGTTGGGGAACCCCAAGTTAAGGTATTAGAGAATGCTTTGTAAGTAGTAAAGCAGATACTACTTATGATATGTATCTAGCATGGGCAAAGGATGGAGGGTAAAGGAAGCACTGGGTCTTTAAGATAATAATTACTGGCTAACTTTTCTCCCTTTAAACTAATTGCAAGACTGCTGTCATTTTTGTTCAGTGAATATCTGAGTGTCTACAAAGTGGATACAAAATATCAGGAGCTGTGCTAAGCAATGGAGATCCAGGTTGAGCAACTCTAATCTTAACACCAGAAATGCAAAATGCCCCCAAACCTGAAACCTTTTGAGCACTGGCATAACACAAGTGGAAAGTTCCACACCTGACCTCATGCAGTGGGTAGCATATATAATTAAAAATATCATATAAAATCACCTTCAGGTGATGTGTATGAGGTGTTTATGAAACATAAATGAACTTCATGATAGACTTGGGCCGTCCCCAAGATATTTCATTATGTATGTGCAAACATTCCAAAATCTGAAAAATTCCAAAATCCAAAACACTTCTGGCCCCAGGCACTTCAGATAAGAGATACTCAACCTGCCTTGATTTAGGCCCTACCTCAGGCAGCAAATGGTATGAAGAAAAGATCAATTCAGTGCAGGTTTTTATGTGGAAGTGTTTAAGGACTGTAGCCCAAACTGGATATTGATATGGCAAAATAAAATTCATTTTCAGGACTGTTTTTCAGATATAATTCACATACCATGTAATTCATCCATTAAAGTAAATAATTCAGCATTTTAAATTCTATTTACAAAGTTGTACAACCATCTCTCCAATCTAATATTAGAGTACTCCAGCCTCCCCACAAGAAATCCCATGCTCCTAAGTGATTACTCCCCATCTCCCTTCACTACCCATCCCCAGCCTGAATTGCAACATTGCCCAGTTCAGTGAATATTTCGGTGGCTACAAAGTACCAGGAGCTATGCTAGACAATGGAGATCCAGGCTGGATCTAACTTACTTTCTCCCTACAGATTTGCCTATTCTGGACATTTTATACACACTGAATCATACACTATGTGGGGTTATTTTTATGATCTTAGCAAAATGTTTTCAAGGTTAATTACACTGTAGCATTTATCAGTACTTCATTCCTGCTTATGGTTAAATAATAATCCACTGTACAGATGCACCAATTTTATTTGTTCATTTCTCAGTTGATAAGCATTTGTGCTGTTTCTACTTTTGGGCTATTATGAATAATGCCGCTATGTACGAGTTTTTGTATGGACATATGTTTTCATTTCTTATAGGTAGATATATAGGAATAGAACTGCTGGGTCATATGGTAACTGTGTTTAACATTTGGAGGAACCACCAAATTTTTTTCCAAAGCAGCTGTACCACTTTACAATCCTATCAGCAATGTATGAGGGTCCCAATTTCTCCACATTCTCAACACGTGTTCTTGTCTTTTTTACTACAGCCATTGTGGCAGGTGTAGAATGGTGTCTCTGTGACTTGGACTGGCATTTCACTAATACCTATGATGTGAACAACTTTTCATGTGCTTACTGGTCATTGGGATACCTTTTCTGAAGAAATGGCTATTCAAATCCTTCTCTTGTTTTTAAATTGGGTTGTCTTTTTGTTTTTTGTGTTTTTTTTTTTTTTGAGATAGAGTCTTGCTCTGTTGCTCAGGCTGGAGTGCGATGGTGTGATCTTGGCTCACTGCAACCTCCACCTCCTGGTGTCAAGCTATTCTCCTACCTCAGCCTCCCAAGTAACTGGGATTACAGGCACATGCCACATCACCCAGCTAATTTCTTGTATTTTTAGTAGAGGTGGTGTTTCACCATGTTGGCTAGACTGGTCTTAAACTCCTGACCTCAAGTGATCCATCTGCCTTAGTCTCCCAAAGCGTTGCGATTACAGGTGTGAGCCACCATGCACGGCCTTTTCATTGTATTTTTAAAATTCTTTATATATTTTGGATATTAGTCCCTTATCAGATACATGATTTTAAAATATTTTCTTCCATTTTATTAGCTGCCTTTTCACTTTTTTTTTTGAGATAGCCTCACTCTGTCATCCAGCTCACTGCAATCTCTGCTTCCTGGATCCAAGCAATTCTCCTGCCTCAGCCTCCCTAGTAGCTGGGATTACAGGTGCATGCCACCATGCCCAGCTAATTTTTGTATTTTTAGTAGAGATGGGGTTTCGCCATGTTGGCCAGATTGGTCTCGAACTCCTGACCTCGAGTGAGCTGCCCACCTCAGCCTCCCAGAGTGTTGTGATTACAGGCATGAGCCACTGCGCCCAGCCTTTCCTTTCTAAACTTTAGAAAACATAAAGTAGGGAGCAATAGGGAGGACTCAGGTTCACTATACTGGTTCAGGAACAAAGCAGTATAATCCATTTATGAAATATTTACTGAGCACCTAGTACAGGTCAGGTACTATTGGAAGCACGCAAACAGAAGGAGCAAAACAAGACAAAAATTCCTTCCCTCCACATCCTCAGTGGTGGAACAAAGACCAAAGATCAACCAACCAACAGTAAGATACAGTGTGGCAGACTGTGGAAAGTGCTATGAGAAAAACAAAAACAGGGAAAGACACAGGGAGTGATGGAGTTGCAGTGGGGGTCAGAAAAGGCCTCCATGATAAGCCAGAACTGAGGCCTACTGGTTGGGGGGAGGGGAAGGTATGACCCAGTGGGTCCTGGAGGAGGAGTGACCCAAGGGTGAACCAGGAGTGACATCCATCACCACAGACCTTTCGTAGAACAGTAAAGGGTTAAGAGGAAGCATTCCAGGATGAAGACTAAACTGGGTTCAAATGCTGGCTGGGCACTTACAAGCTATGTAACCCACTTAACTAGTTATTATTGCTCCCATTTTTTCATTTTGAGGATACTGATGCCCAGCGAAGTAAAGTGGTGCCACTTAACTTCCCTGGGTATCAGTATCCTCAAAATGAAAACTTAACCTCTCTGGGCATCAGTATTCTAAAAATGAAAAAATGGGAGCAATAATAACTAGCTTGCAAATTTCAGGGACTGAACGAAAATTACAATACCTGACACACAGTACTAGTCTAAAAAGTTGAGTGTTATTCATGCTTTCTATCCCTTCAGGAGTGCTGTGTTCTCAGAAATTAGCAAGTGACGACTGAGTACTCTGAGCTCTGGCTGAGGCACAGAGAAGCAGGCTTCCAAGGTCCTAAGGCAGTCACCTCCCGTATGCCGATCCAACCACACTGCCTGTAAGGTTTCAGATGGCTTCATCACCATGGAATAAATCTTACTAGCTTCCACTCCAGAGAAAATGCTTCTTTACTGGCTTCTACCAGAACCCAGAAATGGGGATGTTTCCTCACACTTTAGAGAGCTGGCACTCATTGCTAATTTCTTTCCCCAAGAATCACTCAACTGGCAACTTCCTCACTGCTTTGTCTTATTCCTAGAAGTAGCTGAGGCTGTGTTCAGACAATCTGACAATAAAAGAAACCCATTCTCTCTCTCATAGGAGAGTGCCTGAAGGTGTTTTTCATTCTTTGAGGACCCTAACTGGCCAGATGAAATGGGGCTGTTACGTTTCAATCCATCTATCTGAATACTCAGCTAATTTTTTTTGTTTTTTTAATTTAAGAAACAGGATCTGGTTCTATTGCCCAGGCTGGAGTGCAGTGGCATGATCATAGTTCACTGCAGCCTGGAAGCTGGGATTACTGGTGTGAGCCACAGCACCCGGCAATTTTGACAAGCATTATTTGTCAATGTGTAACAAGTTTTATAATCCTTACAGCTGACAACATAATTCCACTCTGGAGAACACATCCAAAGAAGTCAGTGCCTCCTTTGCCCCTTCCCCAATCAAAGTAATCTGTACAAAGTGATTCACAGCAATGTTGTTAAAACAGTGATAAATGGAGCTAACCTAAGTGTCCATCAATCACTGAATGACTGAGCAAATAACAACAGTGTCTCAACCTCAGGAAAACCTATGTGACCAACAATAATACCTAAAAATAATAATAACAGTAATCATTTTCTGAGCACTGACAATTAATGAGATAAGATGCTAGAGGCAGCCACATACAGTGGCCTACACCTGTAATCCTAGCACTTTGGATCATTTGAGCTCAGGAGTTCAAGACCAGCCAAGGCACATAGCGAGACCGTCTCTACACAAAATAAACGAAATTAGCCAGGCGTGGTGGTTTGCACCTGATGTCCCAGCTACTTGGGAGTCTGAGGTGGGAGGGTTGCTTGGGCCCCGGAGGTCAAGGCTGCAGTGAGTGGTGATCTCACCACTGCACTCTAGCCTGGGCAACAGTGAGACCTTGTCTCAAAAAAAAAAAAAAAAAAAAAGGGTGCTGGAAGCTATTATATATATTATCTCATTGAATATTTCTTTGTGAGATAGTTATTTCTGTTTTACAAATAAGAAAACTGGGGGCTCAGAAAGGTTCAAGCTTGCATTTCAGGAAATAAAATTATGAAAAACAAGTAACAAAAAAAGAAAGGTTCAAATACCTCTGGAAAGCTGGTATTCAAACTAGTCCACCATGTACCAGATGAGTGACCTTAGAGAGGGAACCACTCTGGGCCTCAGTTTTCTCATCTGTAAAATGGGGCAATGACACAGCATCTAAATCAAATGGTTATTGTGAGGATTAAACTAGTTATCAAATTTAAAGTACTGAGAGTGGTCCTTGGCACCCAATAATAAATGCCATTTTCCCTGCCATTAAGCCACAGACTTCAGTCACATCAATATACTGCTTCCTCGCTAAACACGCCATGTTCTTTCACACCCTTCTTGCCTTTTTCACATGTGTTGTTTTTCAAGTCTACCACTGACTCACTGTGACTACATGTTATTAATGTGAAGCTCCTTAGAGAAGAAATTCCATCTGAAGTTTTTTAGGGTATAAGATGCTGATTTGCTAGATAAATATTAAATCAGGACCATTGCCTAAAATTAGCCATTTTAATAGTTTATACTTACATAACAAAGTTCAAGGTGACCCTTTAAAATTTATTTGATGCTCCTTTCCTGTTCATTTAAATGCTGACTTCTAAGAAAAACTAAAGGGTTAGAAAGCTTTATATATATTTATATATTTGAGATACAAAACACAGTCTTACTGTGTTACTCAGGCTGGAATGCACTGGCATGATCTCAGCTCACTGCAACCTCCATTTCACTGGTTCAAGTGATTCTTCTGCCTCAACCTTGCAAGTAGCTGGGCTTACAGGCATGCACCACCATACCTGACTAATTTTCATATTTTTAGTAGAGATGGAGTTTCGCCATGTTGGCCAGGGTGGTCTTGAACTCCTGACCTAAAGTGATCTGCCTGCCTTGGCCTCCCAAATTGCTGGGATTACAGGGCCACCACACCTGGCTGGGTTAGAAAGCTTTCTTAAAAAAAAGGAAAAAAAAGGAAAGGGTGGAGGAAAAATAATAAAAAATAAACATAAAGCTTTCTCCTTTCTAGTTTGCAGCCTCTCATACTCCACCTACTCATTTCTCACCCATCATTTATAACAATACTGACCTCAGGGCAGTCAAAGTAGTCCTTAAATAATATATAAAATGTAAAGGATTATTATTGCTACAATTAATACCGATAGACCTCGCCTCTGCCTGAGCAATTACTGGCAGAAGCCTGTCTAACAATCTGGACAGATATGGTTTCTCTGTCCCTTCTCCTGTCCCCTCCCAGGAGAAATGTTGAACTTCACAGATTAGGGACTATATATATATATGTGTGTGTGTGTGTGTGTGTGTGTGTGTGTGTGTGTGTGTATAAAATCTCTCAAATGGAAAAAGATGGACAATATCAAAGTTATAAATAAAAATGAGATCAGTGAACAATATGAAATTTGGCATAAAGGAAGAAAATATGCCTTTCAACACTTTGCCTGGGGTAGGTCTCATACCTATGAAAGAGATCTACCTGCAGAACCTATGTCATTTTCTACCCTCATCAGTCTTGTCTAGTTCCAGTAGAAATTAGCTAAAGATTGGTAGCAGCTTGAAAGCTAACTTAAGAGTCTTTAAAGAGGTGAAAGCAGCTAGGTCATTTGGTAAATTTCCTTAGTCAATGTTCAGAATTTAGAGGGAACTCCCAGAATCCACCTAATGCTTCAATGATGTTGACTACAAAGGGAAAAAATGGAGGACTGGTAGTGGTAGGGGCAGAGCAGAAAACAGTCCTGCATCTTCTCCCACCAAGTCAGCCTTCATAAAAGGCTTCTGTTCCATCTTTTTTCACAGGGAAATATGGGGAGGGAATCACTCTAATAAAATGACTCCCTTTGCTCACACAGTGCATGTGGCCTGCTCATTCAGGCACAAGGCCATGCCACTCTTTTCCCCTATGTCTTTTGTTGGAAGGCAGGGAGGCTGCCAGCTGAAGCTGGAAGCACCCAGAGACCAAGGCTGCTTCAATGCCTTTCTCTACAGTGTTGCAAATACAGTCATAGTCATGGTAGATGAATTTTGAGAAGATGGAAGACCTCTAAGGTCTCTTATGGCATTAAATTTCCATGAAATCTTATCTGTCTATACTGGGATTCAGAGACTAAGTAAACATGGCTTTTGCAATGTTCTGAGCATAAAGTTCTTTGATTCATACTTAAAAATGGGGAAAGAGGATATTTATTTAAGATGGTGGTTTTCAAACCTTTAAAAAAGTAGACCACTTGTTTTGTAAATGAAATCTTACACGGAACCTTAATGTAGTAAACAGATAGATGTGGTGCTCCTCTGGTTGCAGCAAGGGTGAGGGGCCAGGGACTCTACCCTCCTAGTTGTCTCAGTTTGGGACACCTGATATTTAAAATATGGATTATAAATTTGATAGATGCGTTGTATCAGTGTTTAGTTTCCTGAAGTTGATGAATGTACTATGGTTATATAAAGCTACGTCCTTATTCTTAGGAGACACAAACTCAAGTACAGTACACGGCCTAAGGGGGACATAATATATGTGACCTACTCTCAAACAGTTTAGGAAAAATATAGTTTGTTTACACATACGGAGAAAACAATGGTTCTCAAAGTGGGATCCCTGCAGGGGCATCAGCATCACTTGGGAACTTGTTTCTAGAAATACAAATTCTTGGGCCCCATCTCAATCCTGCTAAATCAGCTGTCTGTGGTAGGGCCCAGGAGTCTGTGTTTTAACCTGAGACTTCCCGGTTTTTCAGACACATGCTAAAGTTTGAAAACCACTGATAGAGAAATGAGAAAACAAATATGGTGAAATGTTAAAACTGGTGAATCTGGGAAAAGGGCCTAAGGGAGTTTTCTGTATTATTCTTGAAACCTTTTTGTAAATTTGAAATTACTTCAAAATAAAAATTAACAACAATAAAATTACCCTGGGACAATAAGCACAGAAATGTGGACTGGGGACATGGGAGGCAGGGAGGCAAATCACGAGGTTAGTGCAGGAACCACGCATGAGGTGATATGATTTATGACTAAGACTGTAGCAGCTCCAGTGCTGAGTGAGAACAGGATATCTGCAGCCTTCAAACAACAAATCTCCCCCTTGCAGAACATCTGGGCAGCAACCACCACTAACCTGAATAGGAGAGTCCGGCAATCTCTATGAAGAGGTCTTCTTCAGAAAAGCTTTCAGGGAGCATGAGGAAAGCAGCAGCCACAGCACTCTTCAGATTTCTATCAAGGGCTGATCTAAGAGTTATATCCTCGTTCACTGTGACAATTTTCACCTGAAAGAAGTAGAACATTGAAAAGAAAAATTTTGGAAATGAAGTGTTGCTCAAGCATGAAGTATTGCTCAAGTATTGTTCCAGTATTACACACGCACTGGAACTGTCCCAAACTCTTCCCACTGAAGATCCTGGAATACTGGTTCAGGTGACACAAAATTGTTCCTCTAATAGTAATCCCAGAATCTCCTTGTTTTATGCCAAAGTCAAAGAAATCATGACACAGGAAAGGATCAAAATGCCAAAAAAATATCCCAAATACTTTTCTTAAATGAGGAAACGCATCATAGGTTTTGAAAAAAAGTCCTTTGCAAACTTAATTTTTAAATTTTATAATCTCATTGTCATCACTTAATTTTTAGCCCACAGAGGCATTTTACCTCTTTATTTAGACCTCATCTGTAATCTTGAACCATATCTAACATAGGAAGTTCATGCTCTATTTCATGATTTCTAGTTACATTGATTTTGAACTTGTCTAAGGAAAAATGAAAGAAAATTAGCTACAGTAGAAAAAGAATGAGTTTTAGAGGTAGATATGGGTTCACGTTCAGATACTTACTAGTTATGTGAGTTTGGGCAAATGATTTGCATCAAAGAACAGCCACAAATATTGACTATAATAATAAACGTAAAGTGTCTAGAATACTAGCAACTGCTTTGCTTGATAAGAATTTTTCTCCTCAACACAGAGCAGAAGCTGCCATTTGAGACTTTCTGTAAATCCATTAAAATACAAACAGTAACTAGGTTTGGTGGCTCATACCTATAATCTCAGCAATTTGGGAGGCCAAAGTAGGGGGATCAAGAGGACAGCCTGGGTAACATAGTAAGATCCCATCTCTAGAAAACAAAAACAAGAAACCCCAAAACCTAGCCAGGCATAGGGATGCACGTGTGTGGTTCGCAGGTACTCAGGAGGCTGAGGTAGGAAGACAGTTTCAGTCCAGGTGGTTGAGGCTGCAGTGAGCCATGATCACAACACTGTACTCCAGCCTGAAAGACACAGTGAGACCCTGTCTCAAAAAGAAAAGAAAAAAAAAAAATACTAAGAGCTCTAGTCTCTTCTGAGATTTTTACTTTTAAAGACTGCACTGTAGTTAAGAGATGTGTTCAAATCCCATCTCCATCTCTTCTGTGACTACGGGCATAACTCCTTATCAGTAAAATGGGATAAATAACAGAATCAAGCTCATAAGGTTGCTAGAAAGATCAAATGAGTTACTGCATACAAACCCTTCAGTGAAATGAGCTTCCTTGTGTGTGCTTCTCAGTGTACAAGGCAAGAGCTTCTCTGGATCAGGGATTCTCATCTTTAGCCACCATTAGCATCACCTGGAGGACTCATTAAAACCCATATTATCGGGCCCAACTCCCAGAGTTTCTGTTTCAGTAGGCCTAGGTGAGGCCTGAAAAATGTACATTTCTAACAAGTTCTTAAGAAATGCCCAGGGACACTTTGAGAATAACTACTCTAAGGCATATACCATCAAACTGCTCTTCAAAGTGGTTACACCAATTTACACTCCCACCATAATCTTTTAAAAACATCACACTGTTCTGACTGACCTTCTACACAAAGGAAAGGGTCTAGAAGTCCCTAATAAGGACTCCCATACGTACCTACCATCTAAAATGTATCTACCATCTCTAAACCACTTGGTACTATCGAGACACATTTTCCATCTATTCTAGAAAACAGGGTATAAGTTGCCTTTTATTTGTCAAATACAGATAATTTCTGACAAAATTAAGATGGTACATAAAAGATACACTATGAGAAACTCCAAAATAAATATTAGAAAGCAAGAAAAGTGGAGAATGCTGCAGTATCCCAAGGTATAGTTTCTTCTGTTCTAATTGTAAACATGTAACTACTATTTTATAAATCAAGCTTCAGAACCTAAATTCTTTTACCTTTTTCCCCTACTTTTTTCTAAGGGAATATTTATAACATACAAATATCATATATGGTAAGTAAGCCACTTGATTCAGTATCACCCCCTCCTCCCTTATAATTCCGAGGACTTAATGGACCTTAATTAAGCCTTTCAGCACTTGGGGGAGTTTAGTATTACTGCAATCATCTGCAGAGAGTAACCCATGATCAGCCCAGGAATAGGAGTTGCCTACAGTTGCATAATGAGTTGACAACAAAAATCAGGATCACAACCTTATATTTGGCAAATCTAGCTGTGAATATTCTAAATTATTCTCATGCATTCATTTAGGATTCTATTCCGGTTAACTTACCTTGAAAGATGATTAAAACAAATTTTAAGGTCCTATAAAAAAACCTATGCTTATTCCTTGAATAACTTTCCTAAACCTTATACAGTTGGCTCTTCATATCTGTGGGTTCTGCACCCATGGATTCAACCAATCAGAGATGGAAAACATTCGGGAAAAAAAAAAATCCACGCAGTTCCAAAAAGCAAAAGTTGAATTTGCCACCATGTGTCAACTACATTGAAGGCAGGTGAACAACATGATTTGTAAGCACTGTATTAGGTATTACCAGTCATCTAGAGATGATCTAAAATATAAAGGTGGATGTGCATAGGTTATATGCTAATTAATACTAGGCCATTTTATATCAGAGACGGATACTGAAACCAATCCCCATGGACACCAAGGGATGACTGTATTCCATACTGAATTATTAATCTAGGAGGGCAACTGCCTCATTTTACTGACAGAAAACTTAGGCCTGGAGGGGTTAAAAGATTTTCCCAAGAGTAGTGGCAAACTGGGCTAGGATCCAGTACCAGGATTCATCCAGTGCTCTCTCCACAGCTCTGTGATGCCTCTCTACTTCCACATTCCTGTTCTTCATCCCCATTAATCACATCCTTCTCAATAATTCTTCACCTGTTTTTGATGGCTTTTACAGAAACCCAGTGAAATCAGAAGCTATTTTGAGATGCTAACAAATCAAAGATGCAAAGAAAAGACTAACTTTGGGGAAATTTTCCTAGTTAACAAAATACTACTTGTTCTCCAAGGAAGTTGTTCCACTTAGGTTGTAAGAAGGCAGTCTCTTTGCTATTTAAGGTTAAGAGAGTAAAAATAAAAGCATCCTTACTCAAAGGAAAAATGTCAATTCAGAAGATTCTGCTACTGTGCTGATCTGGTTCTTCAATACAAGGTGAACTA
Source organism: Plecturocebus donacophilus (assembly GCA_004027715.1). Classification (NCBI taxonomy): domain Eukaryota; kingdom Metazoa; phylum Chordata; class Mammalia; order Primates; family Pitheciidae; genus Plecturocebus; species Plecturocebus donacophilus. The sequence goes on from PVKP010021604.1 coordinate 12,870, forward strand.
TGAACTCGTCTCAGCAGTACTGTTATTTGTTGTTCAGAGTGAAAAGCCAGTGAACTCTTGGGAGACTGCCAAAGAGGCCTGGGAAAAAAAGAAAGTGCTCAGATTTGTGAATAGCTGTTTGTATCTTACTGGGAATACCCTGACCTGAACTGCATAGATAACATTAGCCCGACTGCCAGGGAGGAAAATCTTTACTGGAGAGAAAGGAGCATTGCTTAAAGGGACTTTCAAAGGAGAGATTTGTGAGTATATTTTAAGAGAAGAAAAAAGAGAAAGTCACATGTGGGCTCCTCTAAAATTGTCACAAGGAGAGACTACTTGAATTGCAAAGAGTGAAATTTTAATCACAAAGACCACAGCCCTACCTAGTGTTCAAATACTCAACCACCTACCAGAACTTTTTCATTCCAAATGACCAGGAGGTTGAACTCTTCTAAATAGTCATTGCTTAAGGATGAAGAAGAAACACTAGAGCTGGATGAAAACTTACTCATTATCTACCTGTTGGACTCTGGGCTCTTCTAGGACAAGCAACCTGGTGTCATTTTAAAAAATTCCTTTGGCATACACAGAGAAGAAGCAGTAGCCTGTTGAATAAAGGAATAAGTGACTCAATCTGTGGATTTCAAACACTAGCGGCCCAAACATTTGATTATAGCAGGGCAGAGCCAAAACTAGTAAACCAGGTTTTCCAACTCCTAGTTCAGGGATCTTTTATACCACTGGGGGTTTTTCTATTCACACAAAAAATTAATCAACAAAGCTACAATATGCTTATGGTTGAACTATGTGAATATAGTAAAAATCATTGAATTGTACACTTTAAATGGTTGAACTGTCCAGTACGTGAATTTTATTTCAATAAAGCTGTTATTAAAAAATAGGCCACACAAGGGGTCGCATGCCTGTCATCCTAGCACTTTAAGAGGCTGAGGCAGATGGATCTCTTCAGCCCAAGGTTGAGGCAGGTGGATCCCTTCAGCCCACAAATTCAGGACTGGGCAACACAGCAAAACCCCATCTTCACAAAAAAATATAAAAATTAGCTGGGCATGGTGGCATGTGCCTATAGTTCCAGCTGCTCAGGAGGCTGAGATGGGACGATTGCCTGAGACCAGGAGATTGAGGCTCCTGTAAACCATGTTCATGCCACTCCACTTTGGCCTGGGTAGCAAAGCAACACCCTGTCTTAGAAATAAAAATAAAATAAAATAAAGTCACATTACTAAAAGGCAAAATATATTACAATGAATGCATTAAAATAAATCAAAATCCTCTTAACAAGGTGGCAAAAAAACCACTGCATGTCAATATAAATGCCTTAAAAACTCAAGCACAATTATCTATACACTAAAAACAATGTAAAATACAAAAATCCAAAATTATGTTAACTAGGGAAATAATTATTACTTTAGAGGTTTCTTGGCTTAAAAAAAGATTGGTCACAATGCTATATTAAGCACTTTAAATTCCATGGTTTCTTACTTGGGAAAATAGTAAAGACTTAAGTTGCTAATGATTGAGAAATTCTATTTAAATTTGTAAGATATAAGACAATTCTAGAGCTTTAGACAACATAATTTAATGTGACTCCTTTTAAAACACATAAAGAATTCATACTCGTATTCTCATAATTCTTTAAGATATTTACCCAACTTTCCTGTCCAAAATTCTACCCCTCTTTCATTAGATTTGTTCAAGTCTGATTAATATTTGCTGCTACCTAGAGGTACAAATAGTTTGTTTAAAAATCATTATCATTCTGGTTAACAGTGATTTCCACATGTGGAAAATTGGACACAGAGGGGAAGAGAGAGCTAATTTGCACGTTTATCATTTTCAATTAAAAAAAATGTATATGCTCAACATGTTCAAATGATTTTATGATACTCTAATTTTCTTGTGTTAGAAGCATTAAAAGCCTTAGGGATACTCATTGCTGTAAGTAACATTTTCTCCTCCGAGTCAGCTGAAAAATGCAGAGTTTTGCATGATATGAGCATGGTTGCTACTACTTGTCTTGCTGTTTTTGTTTTATAAGGATATAACAGTTAGATAAAACCTGAGGTCATTTCCAGTGCTTATATCCTGAGATTTCATGGCATTTCAAGTTCTTAAAGCCTTTTAAAAATTTTTGAAATATTCTAAGCATAAAGTATAATACAAAGAATAATACAACATTTTAACATTCAATTTCATTTCTATTTCAAAATAACTGAGATAAGCAAAGGCATAGAGAGAAGGGAAAGACCATTTTCTGAGTGTCTATCAGGGATATCAAAACCCTCTGATGTCAGTGCCATCAGACTCATCTACAGATGAAAACACCCTGAGGCTTAGGGAGACTGTCAGTGGTGCAGGGTCACACCATTAGGAAGCATCAGAGTTGGGATCCTAACGCTACATCTGCTGGATTCTGAAACACTTGCATTTTCCCTAGCAAGTGTTTGTTTGTGTTTGTTTCCTGTTTCTACTAAAGCCCAGGGAAAGGCCTAGTCCCTACAGTCCCTACTCTGCTTCCAATATTCTTTCTCCTTTTTTTTTTTTTTTAGACAGAGTCTCACTCTGTCACCTAGGCTGGAGTGCAAAGTGCAGTGGCATGATCTTGGCTCACTATAACCTCTGCCTCCCAGGTTCTAGTGATTCTTGTGCCTCAGCCTCCCGAGTAGTTAGGATTAAAAGTGCATGCTACAATGGCCAGCTAATTATTATATTTTTAGTAGAGATGGGGTTTTGCCATGTTGTCCAGGCTGTTCTCAAACTCCTGGCCTCAAGTGATTTGTCTGCCTTAGCCTCCCACAGTGCTGGGATTACAGACATGAGCTACTGCACCCAGCTCTGCTTCCAACTTTAAATACCTCTGTGGACCTTTATTCTACAGATAAATTAACTGAAATTCAGAAAGCTAAAACAAGATGCCCAAGTTTATGTAACAACTAGTAGGTGGCAGGACTGATATGACCCGAGGCTTCTAATTCAACGCCCATTATTCTTCCCATCAAGCTACATACTTTGTTTTTGTTTGTTTGTTTGTTCTGAGACACAGTCTCGCTTTGTCACCCAGGCTGGAGTGCAGTGGCATGATCTCAGCTGTCTGCAACCTTCGTTTCCCGGGTTCAAGTGGTTCTCCTGCCTCAGCCTCCCAAGTAGCTGGGATTACCAGTGTGCACCACCATGCCTGGCTAATTTTTGTATTTTTAGTAGAGACGGAGTTTCACCACAATGGCCAAACTGGTCTTGAACTCCTGACCTCAAGTGATCCACGGGCCTCGGCCTCCCGAAGTTCTGGAATTACAGGCATAAGCCACTGTGCCTGGCCCATATTTTGTAAAGCAAACAAACAAAAAACAATAACAACAAAAACCCTGGAAATAAAATATTTACAAATTTCCAATTGCTCAATTATGAGCTTTACTAGTCATCTAATATCCAACTTAGAAATGAGAAATTTATCTATATAGATATGAAATTTCAGTAAGCCTATCATTTCTAGACTTTTAAAAATGTTTTTAATTAAGTAAAAGTTAGTGACAGTGAAGTGCACACATCTTAAGGGCACAGTTTGATAAATTTGTACATGCATATACTTATATAATCCCTGCCCGGATCAAGTATTTCTGGACATTTTAAGGAGCTACACTATGAAACTGTAAGCTCAGGTGAAAGGCAGGAGAATCCTGACAGCCTATGCACATCAGTAAAAAGATGTTTATGACACAAATCAGTGAGCTAAGGCTATAGAAATCTCTCATTTTCCCCATAGATAGCTACAGAAGGAGAAGCAGCACTTCACTATTGGGGGAGACACTCAAGAACAATCTGTCGCCCTCTTGTGGAGCCTGGGATCCTCTGAGGCACAATGAAAATCTTCCTTATAGTAGGATGTATGAGATTAGCAACTGTGACTGTTTAACATACTTCTGAAACTATGAAAAGACCCTTTCTCAGAACACAGAAAAAAAAGAAGAAAGGTGATATTGCAAATACTTGTTAAAAGTTCTCTCCCATGTTTTTTTTCCTGTTTTGTGTTTGTTTCCTATTTCTACTAAAGCCCAGGAAGCCCTAGTTCCTATAGCCTTCTCTAGCTGTGTCCCAAATGAGCTAACAAAGTAGAGAAGGCATCACCACTGGCCTCAGAAAGAGAATAAAAGGGATGGGGAGTACCAGCTCTTTGGAATGACTACTTGGTGCATTCATTCACTCAGCGGTTACTGAAGGATCCCACGAGCCAGGCACTGCCCTTGGGATGCATCAGTGGCCCCAGGGTACATGTCCTAGGAGACAAGGTGACTGGGTGGTGCTGAGAGAGGCTCTACTGAGGCACTGGGCACCTCCTCGGCCACCCAATCCAGTCACTGGAGAATCTTGAGGGAGAGGACAGCAGGAGGGAGGGTGGACTGCGACCTAGCTTCTACTCCGAGCATTTCTGACACCAAATGTGAGTGTTACGCCAACTAATTCTCCAGCCCTCCAAACACCAAATGAATGTTGTACAATCAAATTCAATTCTGACCCTAGCTACCTGGAGTTAGAGTCAGATCCCACAGGTTATGGGCTCAGTTTTAGAAGCCTCCCCCATTTCAGACGCCAATCGCAAGTCCAGGTCTCCCGTACTCTGACCATTCACTATAAAGGGGTGGGGCTAATTCCCCTTTCTTCTGGTTTCATAATTTGCTAGAATGGCTCACAGAACTCAGGAAGGCACTTTTTTGATGTTGTTGTTGGAGTCTCACTCTGTCACTCAGGCTGCAGTGCAGTGGTGTGATCTCGGCTCACTGTAACTTCCGCCTCCCGGGTTCATGTGATTCTCCTGCCTCAGCTTCCCCAGCAGCTGTGGCTGGGATTGCAGGTAAGTGCCATCACGCCCAGCTAACGTTTTTGTATTTTTAGTAGAGACAGGGTTTCACCATGTTGGCCAGTCTGGTCTTGAACTCTTGACCTCAAATGATCTGCCCATCTCGGCCTCCCAAAGTGCTGGGATTACAGGTGTGAACCACTGTGCCCAGCCGGTGAGGCACTTTACTTGCATGTACCTGGTTATTACAAAGGACACAACTCAGGAACCGCCAAATGGAAGAGATGCTTGGTAAGATATGGGGTAGCTGAAGGGTGTGGAGCTCCACGACTTCTCTGGGCACACCACCCTCCCAGCACCATGATGTGTTCACCAACCCAGAAGTCCTCAGAACCCCTTTGTTCACAGGTTTTTTTATGGAGGTTCCACTGCCTATGCATGACTAATTAAATCATTGACCACTGGTGATTGGCCCAATCTCCAGCCTTTTTCCCCCTCCATGAAGGTGGGAGTAGGGGACCTGAAAGCTCCAGCCTCTCCTCACACGGCTGGCTCCCTCGCAGCCAGCCCTATCCTGAATCTATCTAGGGGCCCATCAAGAGTCACTTTATTACTATAAACTCAGGTACGGTTTAAAGGGACTTGTTATCAATAATAAAAGACACTCTCACCCCTATCACTGAAATATTCCAAGAGTTTTAGGACCTCTGAATCAGGACCCCAAGGAGAAAAACCAAACATGTATTTCTTCTTATATCTTATCACAAGAGAATATATGGATATTACTTGACAACAAATTTTATAGGGAGTAGAAAGAGTCAGAAACTCATTTCTGTTTCCACAGTTCCATCTCACTGCAATCACAATGATCAAAGTAAGATTAGGCTCAGAGAGGAAAGGCAGCTCGAACTGTGCAGCCTATAAAACACTCACCGGCTTTTGGAGTCGTCCAGCAATGTACAAATTATTCCAGTTGAGGAGATCGTCAATCAGAATACTAGTGCTAATAACTCCATATTTGATAAGCTGAAGGAAAAAAGAAATGGGCACAAAAAGGAGTAAAATACCATGTTATTGCTTATACAAGTACAAAATATAAGGAAACAGATAAAACTTTTGACTACAGCAGTACCTTGGTTACAAAGCCACTCAAAATGCCTGCCTTGTGAAAACATACATCTCCACGAAAACCTCTGAGAGGTTTTAGTGTCCAAGACTGATTTAGTCCCTAAGGTACGTGAGGTGAGGTTGCAACTGCCTTCACAAGATTGTAACAGTGAGAGAAGTCTAGTATGGCTGACTCCATCTTGCTGCCAGCCTCACAGCCTGGCTATCCAAGCTCATGCCTGGGCATAGGCCAAGCTAACCAAGGGAGGAATATAGTTTATAGTTTAATTTTGAAGCAAGGATGATAATAGTTCCTCCCTAAAACTGTTCCCCTCTCCAGTCCAGAGGTGAAGTTACCTCTGTCAAACTAATGAAAGTCCACAAGATTAGGATTACGGGAAAGGCCTGAATTCTGCAAAAATGTTGGCATAGTTTCTATGATCTCTTACTGCTCAGGAGTCATGTGTCCAGAGTTCATAAGACTTGCGACTTCCCCAACTGATCCTATAGATAACATCATTACTGTAGAACTTAAGATTGGTCTTTTGAGGCATTTTTCAGACTTTTGCATTCTGACAACCAACTGACCCCACCCAGACCCATGACTCATGACTCAATTGGTCCCGTTGCCCTTCTCCCACCAAAAGGCCCACTCAGCCCCTGAGGACTGTTTTCTGCATCTGTATGATTGTATCCCCAACCAATCAGTAGCACCTATTCCCTAGACCCTACACCAAACTATTCTTCAAAAACCTCAACTTTCAAGCTTTCAGGGAGAGTGATTTGAGTGATAATGCTAGTTCTCCTGTGTGGCTGGTCTCACATTAATGTTAATTTAACTCTTTTTTTGTTTTTTTTGAGATGGAGTCTTACTCTGTCACCCAGGCTGGAGTGCAGTGGCGCAATCTCAGCTCACTGCAACCTCCGCCTCCTGGGTTGAAGCCATTCTTGCACTTCAGCCTCCCAAGTAGCTGAGATTACAGGTGTGCACCAACATGCACAGCTAACTTTTGTATTTTTAGTAGAGACAAGGTTTTGTCATGTTGGCCAGGTCTAACTCCTGACCTCAGGTGATTCACCCTCCTCGGCCTTCCAAACTGCTGGGATTACAGGCATAAGCCACCGTGCTCGGCCTAATTAAACTCTTTACTGCAATACTACAGTAGTCCCAGTGAAATGCAGGAAGAACCCATCACGCAATTACAAGCTGACCACTATTTCAACTTAGGTCTATGTTATGTTAAAGATGGAATGGCTCTTAGATGCTATCTAGTATTGGTCCTCAATGGATTGGGAGTAAAAAAACCTGGTTTTTCCCCAAAGACAGTTTGAGAAGTGATGATGTAGATCATGTTCCTCATTTGAGAAATAAAAAACCTGAAGCCCAGAGAGAACAAATGACATGTTCAAGGTGGTAGCAGCAGTAACAGAGTCAAAACTAGGTCCCAGAATTTCAATTTGGTCTTCCAATGCTCTTTTCGTTACAAAGTACAAGAAATTTTCCTTTAATTAAAAGTTTTCACTGACATCCTTTTACATAGTGAATTTCTCTTTTGCTATTGAGTATTTCAAACACTTTTATAATTACAAAGCAACATCCAAAACCAAAACTTCTTTATTCATGCTAAACACATGAAATTATAGTTGAGCCCATTTCTATTCTTTTTTTTTTTTTTTTTTGAGACAGAGTCTTACTCTACTGCCCATGCTAGAGTGCAGCGGCATGATTTTGGCTCAATGTAGCCCTGAACTCCCTGGGCTCCAGTGATCCTCCCACCCCAGTCTGTGGAGTAGCTGGAACTACAGGCACGCACCATCATGCCTGGTTAATTTTTGTATTTTTTGTAGAGACAGAGTTTCACCATATTGCCCAGGTTGGTCTCAAACTCCTGGGCTCACGTGATCTACCCGCCTTGGCCTCCCAAAGTGCTAGGATTACAGGCATGAGCTGCTGTGCCTGGCCAGTTAAGCCTATTTCAATAATAACTTGTATAAATCCTGAATGTAGATTTCCCAGGTTACAAAGTCCCATTTGCATAAACAAGTATCTTCAGACCCACTTTGCTGAACTTCAGTATCCAAACAGCCTTCTCAGGCTGCAAATATACAAAAAGCAGCTAAAAAGTGTCAATTAGGCTGGGCGTGGTGGCTCATGCCTGTAATCTCAGTACTTTGGGAGGTCAAGGCAGGCAGATCTCGGGGTCAGGAGATCAAGGCCATCCTGGCCAACATGGGGAAACCCTGTTCCTACTAAAAATACAAAAATTAGCTGGACATAGTGCTGCATGCCTGTAATCCCACCTACTCAGGAGGCTGGGGCAAGAGAATCGCTTGAACCAAGGAGTCACAGGTGCCGTGAGCTGGAGGTTGCCATGAGTTGAAATCGCACCACTGCGCTCCAGCCTGGTGACAGAGCAAGACTCCATCTCATAAAAAAAAAAGTCAATTAAAAAGTATAGTATTTTGGCATATAATTATGCCCAAACATTTGGTTACTGGAACTTGTAATATTGCTTGAAAATTACTAATTAGAGATAGACTCCACATCATATTAACTGTGGAGAAAGAACAAAACTAAGTGTTCTGCATGACTCAAGTGGACGTAGAAGGCTGTGCTGAGTGTCAGCCTTTTTCCCCCAACTCAACTCCAGCAGCAGCATCGCAAAAAGCTCTTCTAGCAAGTAACCACTGGGAAGTAACGGAAACAACACAGGCCTGGAAGTCAGGGGACCTGTCGTTAATCAGCTGCGCGACCTTATTGAAGTCATTTCTCTCTTTGAACTTCAGTTTCCTTAACTGTAAAATGCAGGCGGAGCAGGGTTGGACCTCAACCAGAAAAGCAAATACATGGCCCAAGAGGTACACAGACATCACCAGTCAATCACAACAGTCACTCTTCAGCCAAGTTCAGACAGACCTTCAAATCCTTCTCAAGTCAGTACTCCAACCTCCTGCCCTTTAAAGCATGGTCCTTTAACCAGTGGCATCGGCATCACCTGGGAACTTAGAAAAAATGCAGAATCTTGGCTGGGCATGGCAGCTCACACCTGTAATCCCAGTACTTTGGCAGGCCAAGGCGGGTGGATTGTTTGGGGTAAGGAGTTTGAGACCAGCCTGGGCAACATGGCAAAACCCTGTCTTTACAAAAAGAATACAAACACTAGCCAGGCACAGTGGTGCATACCTGCAGTCCTAGCTACTCCGAAGGCTGAGGTGGGAGGATGGCTTGAGCCCAGGAGGCAGAGGCTGCAGTGAGCCAAGATGACACCACTGCATTCCAGCTGGGTGACACAGCCAGACCCTGTTTCAAAAAAAGAAAAAGGAAAAAAAAAAAAAGCAGAATCTCAGGTTCCATCCCAGACTGAGTCAGGATCTGCATTTAATGGGATCCCCAGGTGGTTCAATGCCTGTCAAAGTTTGACTGCTCTGAGCAATCAGTGGCAGAGCTGGCATAGCAGGTGGAATCCATATGTTATCCCTGGCCCAAGGAAGCTCTAGGAAGCATCTGATTTAGACCCCTACTGGTCCTGGCAGGCTGGGGTTCTGCAGAGCTCTTGACAACTCTTTTAGAGACTGAGATGCTTCAGCCGAAAGAGTTCAGCAAAGTTTCTGCTGTCAAATGTCCCACCAGCAGGAATCCATGCAACTTACCTGCTCTCTCATCACCCCACTGTCAAATTCCATCCATCTGCTGGCACCAGGAGGTTCCTGTCTATCACCTGGCACCACATGCTCCCAATCACCTGTGATATCCTCTTCACTTCCAACTTCTTCCTGGGGGTGTCTGCCCCTCCTTCTAGATAAAATCATCTCCAACTTGACCCTAAATTGGCCTGCCTATTCCTCCCACTGACCAGACTAGTAGTTCTAGACCAGCAGATTCAGCACTGTTTGGAAGCTTGTTAAGAGATGCAAATATTCAAGCCCTGCCCCAGACCTAGTGATCAGAACTCTGGGGGTGGGGCCCAGCAATCCCTGTGTCCAACAGACACACACCCTAGGGGATTCTGATGCACACTAATACTTGAGAACCACTTGGTCAAAGACAAAAAAAAATGAAGTTAGTCTGGCCAGGCTCAGTGGCTCACACCTATAATCCCAGCACTTTGGGAGGCTGAGACGGGCGGGTCACCTGAGGTCAGAAGTTCGAGACCAGCCTGGCCAACATGGTGAAACCCTGTCTCTACTGAAAACACAAAAATTAGCTGGGCATGGTGACACACCCCTGTAATCCCAGCTAACTAGGAGGCTGAGGCAAGAGAATCACTTGAACCCACGAGGCGGAGGTTGCAGTGAGCAGAGATCGCACCACTGCACTCCAGCCTGGGGGAGAAGAGAAAACCTCCATCTTAAAAAAATAAAAAAATAGTCAGTCACACCCAACTACCTCCTCACACTGCAATCAGTTAATGGGAGATGAGGAAGGACTCCAGTCACTGCTCTGTCCCTAAGTTCAAGACATCTAGCATGAATGTGAATGTTTCCTGACTATAAAACCATACATACTATAAGAACATACATACTTCCTGACTATAACAATGTCCAGCAGGAGTGTGAATGTTTCCTGACTATAAGAGCATACATATTTAGCTGGTAATCTATTAATCCAGGTTAATAACCAGCTAAGTTAAGACAAAGGCCAGCAGTTACTTACCCTACCATCACACATGATCAATGAATTGTAGTACACTCCAGCGCCATAGTTATTCTGGATGGATGTGATAATCTTGGGTCCTAAAACTTTTAGGAAAGAATAGTGGCTCCAATTTTTCTTCAGGTTCTTTGAATGCCATGCAACAGGGTCATCTACTGTGAACACAAAGTCCAGCATAGCGTTCTGTAGAGTGAAGAAAAGAGAATGGTTTCAGTATTAATTCCTAGAAAGATAGCGAGACAGCATGGAAAGCTTTAACACACTATGCAATTATGATCAATAGTCAGAGCGCCTGGTGCTTTCAACAGAAAAGTAAGAGAGTCTCTGGAACCAATCTGAGCTTTGTTTTCATCAATGCAATAATAGCAAACACTTCTTTAACATGTATTGTTGGGCCAGCATTCTTTAAACACTTTATGGATAATATATGTAGTAACTCATTTTATCCTCAACAAAATCCTACAAGGTAGCTACTGCTATTATCTCCATTTAAAAATTTTTTTGAGGTGGAGTTCCGCTCTGTTGCCCATGCTGGAGTGCAATGGCACGATCTCGGCTCACTGTAACCTCCACCTCCTGGATTCAAGTGATTCTCCTACCTCAGCCTCCTGAGTAGCTGGGACTATAGGTGCACGCCACCATTCCTGGCTAATTTTTGTATTTTTAGTAGAGATGGGGTTTCACCATATTGGTCAGGCTGGTCTTGAACTCTTGACCTTGTGATCCGCCCATCTCAGCCTCCCAAAGTGCTGGGATTACTGGCATGAGCCACCACATCTGGACTTATTATTTCAATTTTATAGGAAACCAAGGCACAGGGGATGCTCTTTCCCCAAGGACACACAGCTTGTGAGTGGCAGACCTGAGTAGTCTGGCTCCAAATTGTGTGTGCTGAACCACTGCACTACACTGCCTTTCACAAATATAGCTAAATGTACTCCCCTTTTTTTCCAGATCAAATTAACACCATTTGGATAAACTCTGAAATATTCTACAAAAGGAAGTAGGTCATTTTATCTCTTACCCATTCACCAACCACTCATTGGGTACTTATAATGAGCTCTGACAGGCCCCAGGGTAGAAGTAAAGAGCTTGGAGTCTACTGGAGAGAATAAACAAATTATCACTAAATTGACTTGATAGAGGAACGTAAAATGCACTAACTGCACTCAGAATGGGAATCAAATCAGGAGCACAGGAGGGAAACATTCTCCTAGAGATGACACATCTGAGTCTTGAAGGACATGTGGGCTGAAAAGGCTTGCTGGAAGCACTGGGGGAAGCACAGGGAAGGAAGGGTAGGGAGCCATGTTGGAGGAAAGTGCTCTGTGGATATGGGAGCCAGCATGTTCTGGAAGCTGCAGTTTGAAATGACTGAAATAGATCACATTTAGGCCGTGGGAAATGAGATCAGAAAGGGAGGCTGTTTGCCATGCTAGAAAATTTTCCTGCAGAAGACCTGACTGGAGAGAGAAGACTAAGGGGGTGGGGAAAACTAGATCTGAAGCCATGGCAAGATTCCAGGTGAGAAATGAAATTATATCAGCTAAGGCACTAAGGGTGGGGATTGATGTGAGAGAGATTTAGGTGTTGGAATCTACAAGACTTGTTCACTTGAATGTAGGGAATCGAAAGTGAGGGAAAGGGAAGGAAGGACCTTTTCTTGCAGGGAATTCCAGGTCTACTCAAAGGAAAACCTCCATGGAAGAATGAAGAGGTGGCCATCAGGAGGCGAAGGCCTGCTCTGTGTTTCCCACCGGTGACTCACAGACCACTGGGGACACTTAAGATTTGGTGGCAATGGGGGTATGGGATAAACATGTTTTCAAAAAATGTGTAATTATGTTAAGGTATATTAGAGAAAAAGTAGCCTATAATAACCCATAATTTCACATATGCTGCCAATTTAAAGAAAAATATTAAATAGTAGTGTAAGTGGGAAACAGAGGAAATCCAAGCAACAGCATAGATGGCCTCACCAGGAAGTGAACAGGCAGAATGTTAATCAGAAGACAGACTACAGCCAGGTATGCAGATGCAGGGGTCCCAATTAAAACCTGCACACTGAATTCTGCAAACAAGGAAAACTGTACCCTTACTGAGGCTGCACTGACCCAACTCTGAAGAGTAACAATGCCTAGTCTCAAAACAGACCCTTGTTAAATGTGCTGAGCAAGGGTAAATACACCGGTCATGTACGAACTTTTGCTGTTAGTTATTTTCACTGTACTTGCCCTGGCCCTACAACCAGTCGGCAACTTCCTGAAGTCAGATCATTTTACATTTTCTCCCACAGTTATAGAGGTGTCTCTCAACAAACTTGGCTGCGCATTAGAATTGCTTGGGACGTTTCTTAAATTCCTGAAGCCCAGGCCTCATTCCAAACCAATTAAATCAGAATCTCCATAGGCAGAACTCGAGCATTAGGATTTTCTGAAAAGCTCCCCAGAAAATTCCGATGTCCAACCGGCTGAAAACACTGAACTACAACGTGATAACGATTTTTCTTTTCTGCCACTTGCCCCTGCAGCGGCTTTTCCCCCTGTCTAATTGTTCCTCCTGCTCTAGACCCACGTGGATTCCTAAGTATCCCTCAACACTGTCGCTTCAACTCGCGCTGTCGTTATTAGGAACGCAGACCTATGGTTCGCTCTGCTAGTTGACACGTGGAGTGTGGAGAGCGGACAGACAGCTCTCCCGCTCTGAAGCAATCGAGGGCAAAACAGGACTCGTAATAACAGGCATTTCCCCGTTGCAGGGCTGACAGGGGCTGACGGGGGCTGTCCGGAGAGGGGCCGGGCTGCGGGACTGGGCTCACCTTCTGGTCTGAATTGGGCCCTGCCTGGCGGTACACCCCAGAGCCGTAGGCGAAAGCCAGACTCAGCTCCTCGGGGAAGTGAGACAGGATCCTGCGGAAGGTCACCCCCGAGCTCTGCAGCGCCTGCAGCGCCATGGGGTCGAAGCTGACAGGGTACCCTCGGCACAGCAGGGCGAGGACAACTAGGCGGGAAACAGACCCAGGCAAACGGTTTAGGGTGGGAATTGGAAGTCGGAGACCGGCTTGAGGGACACAAGGCTGAGTGTGGGGTGGGACTGCAAGGACGGGCAAGGACTGGGGCCACGAAGAGCAGCGCCCGGAAGGCACAGCCCCGTTAGGCTCCGGTGGTTGGCGATCGTGCCGGCCGAGCTTCCGTCCTTAGCTGCGTCCCACGCACACGCGCTTCCAAGACGTAAGAGGCGGTGTTAGCCTTAGTGTAGGGAACGCGAGAGCTTTGCATTGACCCCTCGTGGTCGGAGGAGTGCACTGCAGGTTGGCGGCCTTCATTGAGACTTGGACAAATGCAGGGAGCCGAGCGTCACCCGACCCCGCGGCCCCTGAGCCTTGATCTCTGTACTTCTCTCTTCAAATCACAGTTTAAGGAAGGACTATAAAATCGTGAGCGTATTGAAGGTTTTTAAATGAGGAGACACTCACATAATATAGAACTAACGTTTTTAAATGAGGCGACGCTCACATAATACAGAACTAACGTTCTGAAATGGACAGTATAGTAGCATTTAGTACCTTCAGAATATTGTGCGACCATCATCTCTCTAGTTCCAAATTTGCAGATTTTGAAGATTTAGAAAAACACAAAATTAAAATGACGCCCAATCCCACCGTGTGGAGGTAGCACCGTCAAGATCTGACCGAGACTTCTTCACGTTAAAGCCCTTTTCAAATACAAGCGTGGATATGGGAGTGCGTGGTAAAGGACTACACAGACGTTCTCTGATAGTTGCATTTAATTTCAAGGATGGATAAGAGTTTTCGCCCCTTGGCCTTGGGGATTGGTCTCACAAAGGGTGCTTCATGCAGTTTCTGGAGGAAACAGGACCCTAGGGGTGGAAAAATCTTAGAGCACTCCTCTTTTTTGTGTGTGTGTCTAGATAAACTTGTTGAAGACTACTGGTAATTCAGGAGGTGGTTTGACTTCCAGGACAGAAACTTTCAGCTACTCTCTCCTTCCTTCCCAACATACACTACCTCTCAAAAATGATAGCTAACATTCAGGTAATGTTAACACATTTTCACATGCACTTCTCATTGAGTCCCGTCTAGTGCTCTGTGACAGAAGGGCCTTGGTTTCACAGATGCCCAACCTAAGACTTAGGTCGGTAAAGTCAGGTGCTTAAGATCCTATCAGTCTGTGGCAAAACTAGAGCTAAACCCAGCTCTGGCTCCACCTCTGGGATTTTTTCAAAAATTCTGCCCTGTCCTTGAAGGGTTTTGAGCAGGGGCTTTTGGGATTCACATGTTATCCTGAATTGGGGAGACCAATTAGACAGCTGTTATCATAGTTCCCTCATGAACTGGAAATGGCCAGGCCAAGGTCTTAGAGGCAGGGATGGGATTAATTCAATTGGAAAAAAATGATTGCTTGCACTCACACTCTGGGTCTGCACTGAGATGAAGAGGTTTGAACTGCCTGCTGCCTTGCAGGAGCTCGGGGTCTCTAGAGGACAGGAGACAGACCTGCAAATCAGAATAGAATTTGGGTAATGCAGCCGGGTACTCAGCGCAGTGCAGGAATGTCCTGTCCCTCCAGTGGGAACGTCAGTCAGTTCTGGGTGTTCAGGAAAGGGACCAGAGGAGATTTCACAGTGATGGCATTTTGAGCCAGGCCTGGAAGCTGAGTAGGAGTTTATCAGGTGGAAGATAGATGGGAAAGATTCTACCAAGAAAGAATTGATAGTACTCAGTGACAACAATAATAATAATAATGTGTCATTTATTAAGCACTTACTATGCCCAGGCACTTTTTATACTTTTTTTTGAGACAGAGTCTTGCTTTGTTGCCCAGGCTGGAGTGCAGTGCCATGATCTTGGCTCACTGCGACCTCTATCTCCTGGGTTCAAGTGAGAATGCCTGGCTAATTTTTGTGTTTTTAGTAAAGACAGGGTTTCACTATGTTGGCCAGGCTGGTCTCAAACTCCTGACCCCAAATGATTTGTGATTTGCCCACCTCAGCCTCCCAAAGTGCTGGGATTACAGGCGTGAGCCACTGTGCCCAGGCTTTTTATACTTCTTCTCATCACTCCAAAAACCCTATGAGGCAGGTTCTCTAAGATTGTGATGTTTTTCATATGAGGAAACAGAGGTCCTAAAAAGAGCAGTCAGTGTTCCAAAGTCACACAGGAAAGTGGTGAAGTCCAGGTTTGAACCCAGGGCTACCTATCTCTAAAGGCCAAGGTCTTTACCACCGGGTTTAAGTGCCCTCTACAGCGGCTTGCAGGGTGAGAGAAGGAAATGGGAAGAAAGCTGGCTCTCAGGCATCAGCCAAGGTTCAGGAGCAGCAGCAGTAGCCACAACATTAGGCAGAAGACCAGGACAAGGGAGGAAAGAGAGGCGGGGTGTCTGCATATCCCGGTGGGGGCAGGGTCATTTCTGCTCATTTTCACTACAGGTCACCCTTACTCAGGGTGCCGGACTCAGAGTGCACTCACCATGGAATTACACTGAAGCCTCTCACCCAAAGACAGTGAATAAATCCAATTACCAGCCGGATCCTTTTTGATTCCCTTCCTTCCTTGAGGAAATAATTCAGCTTCGTTGGATTTTTTGCGAAAGTAATCCATGTTCATAAAAATGTAAACATTATGAAACACATCCATCATCCCCCAGAAATAGCCACTGATAATGTTTGGCACTTATTCCTTCAGATATTTTTCTATGAATATATTAACATTAAAAACAATTTTAAGTCTACTCCTAGGATAGATCTATATCAAAATAGTATCTACTATTTTGCAATTTGCTCTTTTTGCACTTAGCATATCAGAGACAATGAATGTTCTGTGTCAGAATATATAGATTTCCCTCATTCCATGTATTAGTAGCAAGTTATTATAAAATATGGATATGCCATAATTTGTTTAAACATTTCCTTTTTCTTTCTTTTTTTTTTTTGAGACTGAATCTCACTCTGTCACCCAGGCTGGAGTGCAGTGTCACAATCTCAGCTCACTGCAACCTCTACCATCTGCGTTCAAGCGATTCTCCTGCCGCAGCCTCCTGAGTAGTTGGGATTACAGGTGTCTGCCACCACATCCAGCTAATTTTTGTATTTTTAGCAGAGACGGGGTTTCACTAAGTTGGCCAGGCTGGTCTGGAACTCCTGATTTTCAAGTGATCTGCCCGCCTTGGCCTCCCAAAGTGCTGGGATTACAGGCGTGAGCCACTGCTCCCGGTCTGTTTAAACATTTCATTGTTGATGGATGTAGGGTATTTCTAGTTTTCACACCTGCAAACTATGCTATCACAAGCATCCTTGTACATTTTTTGTGCATATGCAAGTATTGCTGTAAGGTAGATTCCTAGAAGGGGAACTGCTGGGTCAGAGTGTCAGCCCACAGATAAATTCCCCTCCAAAAGATGGTGCCAATTCACACACCCACCAGCAGGGCTCAGCCCTTGATAGAAATAAAGATTCCGCAGTGTTTCTCTATTTGTCTCCCTTAATGGGCGTTCACAGCCAATTATCGGCAGTTTTCATTTTCACAAACACTTTTCTTCCTGCAATGCAAAACCACCAGCTGGAAGTTTCCATCACATTCCTGTGTGCATTTTGCCTTTCCCCGGAAGGAGGCAGAAGCAATGCAGCCATGAACGCATCTGTATTCTTCAGCTGAAATCTCCCTGCCCCTAGCCCTTCACTCACTCTCTTTTAAATTACCATGGCCTGCAAAATTAGAGGCTATTAGGAAGCCCCAGTGTTCTATGTAATCGCTTTAGGGTTCTGTTGGAAAGCTTATACCAATGAAATAAACATGTTAGAGAGCCACTTACAAATATAGATAAATGCCCCGTGACTCGAGTGAGTATTGGGCCTCATTCTTCTCATTTATCTAGCAGTTGTCTTTGTATTCCTTAATAATGACCTTGTCGGGGTAACTGTCATAAGGAGAAGGTTCATCTAATCCATTTTTTAAAAAAGCCCCATTAAAAAAAAATGTCTGTAGCTTTAACACTTTTTTTTTTTTCTTCTAATCAGTGTTTAAGTACAGGAGAGAAAAATGTTTGGGAGGGAAAAATACAGGCTCAGTGATTCTTACAGTTAGCCACATGCTGATGTGAGGGGAAGGAGAGGGGTCTTGATCTCCATCTTGTCAGAGGAGGGTCACCCTGTCCCATTTATCCATTGTCAGCTGTTTGTTGGATCAGAACTGGGCCAGACTGGGAGCATTTTTTTAAATCTTTCTTTCTTTCTTTCCTCCCTTCATTCCCTCCTTCTCTCCCTCCCTCCCTCCCTTCCTTCCTTCCTTCTTCTTTGAGACAGGGTCTCACTCTGTCGCTCAGGCTGCAGTGCAGTGGCATGATCTAGGCTCACGGTAACATCTAACTGTCAGGCTTGAGTGTCCTCTCACCTCAGCCTCCTGAGTAGCTGGGATTACAGGTATGTGCCACCACACCTGGCTAATTTTTGTATTGTTATAGAGAATGGGATTTCACCATGTTGCTCAGGCTGATCTTGAACTCCTGAGTTCAAACAATCCACCCGCCTAGGACTCCCAAAGTGCTGTGATTATAGGCATGAGCCACTATGCACCCCGACTGAGAGCACTCAATACATCTTTAGTGTCTGATCAGGTGCTCAGAGGTACCACTTGGGTTGGAATCCAGGCCAGGATTTAATAGCTGTGTGACCTTGGACAAGATGACTTAGCTTCTCTGTGCTTTCCTTTCCTTATCTGTAACCTGGGGAGAGTAATGACATCTCACTCACAGGGTTGTCGTGACAGTAAATGAAATAGTATCTAGAAAGTACATGGAATAGTGCCTGGAGTAAGCTTTCAATAAACGGAGAACACCCTCCTGAATTCTTAAGAGACAATGTATAAAAGGAATTAAGAAGCATAATTATACCTACATCTTTATGGCATTTAGCATTTTACACAAAGTACTTTCCAGACATGATTTTATTTAGTTCTTAAAACAAATCCTGGGAAATGAGTGTCTATTATTTCAGTTTTACAGATAGATAAACTGAAGCTTAGAAAAAAGAAGTGATTTGCCTGAAGTCACAGGGCTAATGGCAGCTACTAATACAGCCTCCAAGACCAATCCCTTTCCTCTTGCATGAAAAAAATAACACTAGGTGTTCATTTCACCAAGGGACCCATTCATTCATTCATTCATTCTCCTATTGAAATGTGCCTCATCCTTTAGTCCCAGCTCAGCTATCAAAGTGTTCTGTTCTCTGTGTCTTCCTAACCCTTAGCTTGTAGCTCTCAAGCTCTTGTCTTAAATATCACATACGTCCATCAAGAACAGTTATAAAAGGCTTGGGGGCCCTTTGAGGTCAGGGACCATATCTTATTCATCTTTCTATCCTTTAGTGCCTCGTACAGTGCCTGAAACAAAATTTCTGCATTTGCAAATGTCATAGTCTGGCGTCAAAAAATTAACATAGATGCAAAAAAATACACTATGGAGAGTATAGACCAGGTCTATACCACAGCTATGGTAAGACAGCAGGGATTACTTGGTCTTCAGGGTTTCTGGGAAAACTTAGAGGGGTGACATTTGGTTTACACCTTGGAAGATGACCAACAGTTCACCAGAGAGTACAGAGCTGTGAAAAAATTATAAGGAGAAATGGCCTCCATACTGGGTCTTAAAACCCTCATTCTGGTAGGACACTGTGTTTTCCAATGGATTTTGCGAAGACCGTGGACTTTTACAATACCAAAGAAATGAATAAATAATGGTGGAATTCCAGAGAAAAAAGCAGGTATCTCATTTGAGAGGCAGAGTGTGGAATCTGGATTCAGACTGCCTGGTTTCAATTCTCAGCCACTGATGATATGTGTGACCTGGGGCAAGCTGGCCCTGTGTCTCAGTTTCCACAAGTATAAAATGGGGATAATAATAGCACCTACCTCCCAGGGTTGTCATGACAACTAAGCTGGTTAGATCAATCCCTGACCTGTAGTGAGTGCTACGTATGTGTTTGCTCTTGTGGTTCTCCACTGTCCCTGAACTTCAAGCCAGTCAGCAGCTGCCCACCTTATCTCTCTGCAGAACTGGCACTGAATTTTGGGAGAAACTGAACTGGCAAAGAACCAAGTTAGAAGAGAAAGAATTAGTTACCATATACCAACTCTGTCTCCGGCCATGAATGCCTGAAATCTGGGTTTGGTGTAGAGCAGCTTGTTCCAAGGAGGGTTATTTGATTAAAAAATTCTATCAGCTAAATTTGGGAAATTCTGGATTAAATAGAGGCAAATCAAGATCTTTGATGTGGGATTCCTCAGAGCATTAACATATTAATAAGCATTGTGAATCTGCAAGACAGAAGCAGAAAGTATAGCGTTTTCCAGTCTCCCAGATCAGGTTTTCCTCCATCCCCCACTCCCTCCACCTTCTCTCTCAGTGTCTTCTGGGATTCATACTCTGTGGCATCAATTTAGGAAGCGCTGGTGCCAAGGACCTGCTTGCTTTCTCAGTATCATCTCAGTGTCCCAAACCAATCAAGACTAATTTTCATTAACCTCTTTTGCCTGAAGGCACCAGGGTATCCTATAGCCTAAGAGAGAGATTGGGAAACTTCTCAACACATGAATTACAATTAGAACTTGTGGGGTGTAAAAAGCCAAGAATTTCTGTGCTTTGGACTCTGAGGATGTCTTTGTTCAGACCCAGAACTGACAAAACTCTAGGTACAACCTTCCTAGATTTACTTCCTAGAAAGTGTTTAGAATGACGCTTTCCAAACCTCCAGGGTCTGAATATGTGACCCTTTTGTGAAGTCCTAATTAGGGGAAAGGAGTTAGGCTGGTGGGAGCACAGAAAAGCAAAGACAGAAAGCAGGTAAGCTATGAGCCTGCCTTTCTTTGTGGTCCAGAACACGTAGCCCTCCTGTGCCCAACTTATCACTACACACCTGCAAGTTAGCTCGCTGCAACCTTGGCATTATCAATACTGCACAAGGCCCTTTTCAATACACAGCAAAAACCATCCTACAAAATCGCCAGCAAGCCTTTGTTTCCTTGCAGTCAGCTCCTCTCTTGCTGATTCTGCCTGTTGCTCCCTTGCAATGTACTTTCATACTTTTCTAATTAACCTGCCTTTCTTTACCTACAACTGTCTTGGTAAAGTCTTCTTAGCCCCACGCCACTGGCTCAGATAGTCACCACTTACCCACAACACCTTTCACCTGGGTGAATTCCTCTCTTTTTGGGGGTCCCAAAATAGCTTGACCTTCCTGGGCCTGTTAGGAAGTGACATTCTTTTCTTACCATACATCAGGAACCTTGTAAACAAGCTGTGTAGACAAGGTACCAGGCCAATCTTTTGTTTTTTTTTTTTTTGTTTTGAGATAGCACCTCCCTCTGTTACACAGAATGAGTGCAGTGATGATCATAGCTCACTGTAGCCTTGAACTCCTGGGCTCAAGCATTCCTCTGCCTCAACCTCTCAAGTAGGTGGGACTAAACATGTATGGCACCACTCCTGGCTTTTTTTTTTTTTTTTTGTAGAGATGAGGTCTCACCATGTTGCCCAGGCTGGTCTTGAACCCCTGGCCTCAAGTGATCCTCCTGCTTTGGCCTCTCAAAGTGCTGGGATTACAGGTGTGAGCCACTATGCCCAACCTAGGCCAATCTTTTCAAGGGGCTTTATGTTAGCTCTGTAAAGTCAGTGTCAATTCCTCAACATAGTCTGGTCATATCTGAAAATAGATTATTCCAGTCAAAGCCTTGGTGACATAACCAGTGTCTCTACTTGTGTCATGTTACAAAAGAAAACAGATTTTTACTGAACTTATATAAATAAGTATATTGACACAAATTAAGAATACTCACAAATAGTTTCTAAATTCCAAAGAAATCAAGCAAAGAGAAAGCCAACTTTTAAATTTTGCTGACAAAAGCATAATTTATCCAATTTGTTGTAAACTATAAATGGCTAAAACAAAAATGTTTTTTGACTCTGAAAACAAAACATAAAAAGGATTGGCATGTTTTTTTAAAAAAGGTTGTGAAAAAATCAGTCTTTTATTAGTTTAGTTCAATGTAATTAACCTTGTTCTGCTTGATGTTGAATTAGCATTCTTTATAAACACATCAGCCTTTTAGTTAGAGCCCTGGAAGTTCTCTCCTAGCCCAATAGTATGATAGCAAAAGTTATAAGAAACTTGTATTTAAAATTCCATGACAGAGCCTTTTCTATGATTTTTTTTTTTTAAAGAAGCAAATTTTGGACAGTAGCTGATCATTAACCACTTTCTGAGAAGAATCAAAGATTAAACAGTAATTGTCTGTGGATAGGAAAGACAGTACTTATTGTCAAAGACAAAATTGTCAAGGAAATTTAATTGTTTTTGTGACACACTACACTTAAGCATAATAATCAGAATTATTCCTGATGACATGTACTAAGACATATCAAAATTTTAGAAATCTTATACAGCGTTAGAACATATATTAATAGCACACATATATAAATATAACCCAGAGAAAGTTAAACAGCTTTTTTTTTTTTTTTGAGATGATGTATTGCTCTGTCACCCGGGCTAGAGTGCAGTGGTGTGATCTTGGCTCACTGCAATCTCTGCCTCCCAGGTGCAAGCAATTCTCCTGCCTCAACCTCCCCTGTAGTTTGGGTTACAGATGTGTACCACCACACCCACCTAATTTTTGTATTTTTAGTAGAGATGGGGTTTTGGCATGTTGGTCAGGCTGGTCTCAAACTCCTGACCTCAAGTGATCCACCCCCCTCAGCCTTCCAAAATGCTGGGATTACAGGCATGAGCCACTGTGCCTGGCCAGCATTTCATATTTGACAATGTTTTTTGTATGATTTTAACATACCAACTAAGCTTAATATGTCTCTCTTGGACTTCCAGGAACCCTAATATCCAAACAGTTAGTTTGAGGTTAAAAAAAAAAAAGATCAAATTTAGAATTCACTGGTGCAAGGGAGGTGGGGCTGAAGATTACGCTCTATAAAAACTCTTGAACAACAGATTTGATGAGCTTCTAGGTTGGTGAACACATCAAGGTGATGGAAGGGTGGTGTGCCAGGAGGGGGCATGTAAGCCTCACATTGCTTCCTCATACGTTGCACTGTGTACCTCTTCATCCTGCTGGTAAGGGTTCTTTCCTTGAGTTCTGTCAGCTGTTAGTGGAAAATATTAAGCCAGAGGAGAGGGTCGTGAGAACCTTTGATTTGTAACCAAATTAGACAGAAGAGTGGATAACCTAGAGACCCACTGTTTACAATTGGCATCTAAAGTTGGGGAGTTGCAGTTTAGTGAGACTGAACCCTTAACCTGAGGGGGGTCTGTGCTAACTCCAAGTAGTTCACATCAGAATTGAATTAAATTGTGGAATACTCAGCTGGTGTCTGGATAATTGGAGAATTGTTGGTTGGCATTGGAAAACACCCTAGACACCTCTCTCTTAGTAGCTTCTATTTATGAAATACCAAAGTCCTATGAGAAAAGTACCATTACGATAATATTATTTTTGCTTTTAAATTATGTAGCAAAATAGACTTTCTGTTGATGTATATAGTTCTGCAAATTTTGATGCATGTAGATTCATGTGACTACCACTACAGTCAGGGTATAAAACAATTCCTTCACCCCGCCCTCCCCAAAACCTCCCTGTGTTATGTAGTCCCATCCTCCCACCTGTACCCTAACCCCAGGCAACCATTATCTTGTCACTATAGTTTTGTCTTTTGTGGAATGTCATATCAATGAAATGCCATAGAGTATGTAACTTTTTAAATCTGGCTTTCGTCATTCAACATAATGCTTTTGAGAGTCATCTAAGTTGCTACATGTATCAGTAGTTTATACCTTTTTATTGCTGCATAGTATTCTGTTGTATTGCTGTACCAGTTTATCTATTACTTGCTGAAGGACATTTGGGTTGTTTCCAATTTTTGGTGGTTATGAATAGGCTGTAGACATTAGTGGATTTTTTTGTTTGTTTGTTTGTTTGAGATAGAGTCTTGCTCTGTCACTCAGACTAGAGTTCAGTGGTGTGATCTTGGCTCACTGCAACCTCCATCTCCCAGGTTCAAGCAATTCTCCTGCCTCAGCCTCCTGAGTATCTGGGATTACAGGCGCATGCCACAACACCCAGCTAAGTTTTGTGTTTTTAGTAGAGATGGGGTTTCACCATGTTGGCCAGGCTCGTCTCAAACTCCTGACCTCAGGTGATCCACCTGCCTCGGCCTCCCAAAGTGCTGGGGTTACAGGTGTGAGCCACTGCACCCAGCCTCTGGGTGATTTTTTAATAAACATAAGATTTCATTTCTCCAGGGTAAATATCTAGGATTTGGGTGTGGGCCCATTTGGCACATATTTAATTTTAAAAGAAACCAATAAACTGCTTTCTGGCATGGCTGACCATTTTGCACTTCCAGCAGCAGCAGCCGAGTGTTCTCTTTGCCCTGCGGCCTCCCCAGTATTTGCCTTTGTCAGTTATTTTAGGCATTCTAATAGGTGTGCAGTGGAATCTCACTGTGGCTTTAACTTGCATTTCTTAGTAGTTGCTAATGTTGAACATCTTTTCATATGCTTATTTGCTTTCTGTATATTCACCTTGGTGAAGTGTCTGTTCAAATCTTTTGCTCATTTTGTTGTTGTCAGTCAGGATTGTTTGTTTTCTTGTGGAGTTTTGAGAGTTCTTTATTCTAGATGCCAATTCTTTGGCAGATATATGGTTTAGAAATACTTTCTCCCACACTGTAGCCAGTCTTTTCATTCTCTTGAAATGACTGTTACAGAACAAACTTGCGTTTTTAATTTTCATTAGGTTCAATTTATCAGTAGGAGATAAATTGTCCTGCTAGTGATCACGCTTTTGGTGTCATCTCTGTGCACTCTCTGCCTAACTGTAGATCACAAAAGTTTTTCTCTTGTATGTGTTCTTCTTAAAACTTTATAATTTTAGGTTTTGCAAACTAATCTATGATCCACTTTTAATGAATTTCTGTATAGGCTGTGTAGTTTAGGTGGTAGTATAAGTTGTGTAATTTAGATTGAGGCTCATTTTTTTTTGCAAATGGATAATTTTTCCAGCACCATTTACTGAAAAGATTATCATTCTCCATTGAATTGCCTTCACCTTTGTGAGAAATCAGTTAATCATATTTTTGTGGGTGTGTTTCTGGACTCTCTATTCTGTTCTATTGATTTATATTTCTGTCCCCCAACCAGTACTACCATCTAGATTAATGGAGATTTATAATGTCTTAAAATTGAGTAGTCTTAAAATTGGTATTCTTCATATTTTATTCTTTTCAAAATTGCTTTGTATTCCTATTCCTTTGCCTTTCCCATATTTTGTTTTATTTTTAATGATTTTATAAATTTTTTATTCTTTTTTTTATTATTCTTTTTTTTTTTTTTTTTTTTTTTTTTTTTTTTTTTTAATTTTTTTTTTTTTTTTTTTTTTTTTTTTTTTTTTTTTTTTTTTTTAGAGATGAGGGCTTGCTCTGTTGCTCAGGCTGGAATGCAGTGGTATGATTGTAGCTCACAGCAATCTCGAACTTCAGGGTTCAAGTGATCCTCTTGCTTCAGCCTCTCCCTTTTTTTTGAGATGGTGTCTCACTCTGTCACCAGGCTGCAGTGCAGTGGTGCAATCTTGGCTCACTGCAACCTCTGCCTCCTAGATGCAAGCAATTCTCCTGCCTCAGCCTCCCCCATAGTTTGGATTACAGACGTGCACCGCCACGCCCAGCTACTTTTTGTATTTTTGGTAGAGACAGCGTTTCACCATGTTGCCCAGGATGGTCTCGATCTCTTGACTTCATGATCTGCTTGCCTCAGCTTCCCAAAGTGCTTGAATTACATTACTGAGCCACCGTGCCTCGCCTCTCATTTTTTTTTCTAAAGGAATCCGTTTGTATATATTATCAATAATCTCTCTGGGATTTTTACTGGAATAGTAAATTTAACATTTACTATTAATTAATTAATAACTATTAATTAATTAATTAACATTTACTATTAATTAATTAAATTTTTTTTTATTGCATTTTAGGTTTTGGGTTACATGTGAAGAACATACAATATTGTTGCATAGGTACACACGTGGCAGTGTAATTTGTTGCCTTCCTCCCCTTCACCTATATCTGGCATTTCTCCCCATGCTATCTCCCCACACCTCCCCACCCCCCACTGTCCCTCCCCTACTTCCCCCCAACATACCCCAGCGTATAGTGCTCCCCTCCCTGTGTTCATGTGTTCTCATTGTTCAACACCCGCCTATGCGTGAGAACATGCGGTGTTTGATTTTGTGTTCTTGTGTCAGTTTGCTGAGAATGATGGTTTCCAGGTTCATCCATGTCCCTACAAAGGACACAAACTCATCGTTTTTGATGGCTGCATAATATTCCATGGTGTATATGTGCCACATTTTCCCTGTCCAGTCTATCATTGATGGGCATTTGGGTTGGTTCCAGGTCTTTGC
>PVKP010021605.1:0-38893 GCA_004027715.1 Plecturocebus donacophilus
AAAAATGGGATGAGGTGGGATTCCCTCCTTCTTAAAAATGTTTCTAGAGCTACTAAAAAACTTGCATTTACAAAATAGTTGATAAAAATATTCCTCTGGATTGTACAAGAACGGAGACAGGGACCACTGATAAGACATGGTATATGGTATTAATCAGACTTGGCTTCTTTCTCTCCTGCTTCATCAGAGGCTGGACTCTGCAAAACAAAGGAAATTGAGATCTTTTGGAATACGTTGTCATTTTATTTATACGCAACTATCGGCTCTTTTAAAAAGTCAGTAATCTTTGTTATTCGTAAAGTCACTTATTCTTGTTTAAAAAAACTTTTGCAATCACCCTCCCAACCCCAGATCAGTACTTGTAGCACTTCCACGGTAATGTGCATATCAGAGAAGCAAAAAATGTTATGTTGCACCACATGTACATTCCAGGCTGAGGTCACTCTGTCTTGTTTCAGCTCTAATGCCCTAACCAACTGTCTTTTTCCCGGTCTACTTAGTGCCACTATTTTACATCTTTGTGCTTTTTACTGATGATTTTGCTGTTTAAAATGGCCCCCAAGCATCTTGTCCAAGTGCTATCTAATGTTGCTAAATCCAAGGCTGTGATGTGCCACACAAAGAACTTGTATTGGAGAGCTTTGTTCAGGCACCAATTACAGTGCGCTATTGGTAGCGAGTTCAACGTGAATTTAACAAACATTAAATAAGGCATGTGTAAACAGAAACACACATGTAACAAGGCCACGTATTTATCAGTTGATGAAAATGCTGTGATCAGAGGTCTGTAGGAACCCAATCCTGTATTCCCCAATGTGAAATAGTTTTATACTTGTGGCAACCTTACATTAATAGAACACAGCTATCAACAAGGGAGAACCAACTGTAATTTGATAACGTGTATTAGGTCAAGTTCTTCCTTAAAATCAGAAGTAGATTAGCAATGTGATCTTATGATCACACAATATTTGATGTATGGTTAGAAATAGGAAGTACAGGCCGGGTAAGGTGGCTCATGCCTGTAATTCAAGCACTTTGGGAGGCCGAGGCGGGCAGATCACCCAAGGTCAGGAGTTTGAGACCAGCCTGGCTAACACAGTGAAATCCCATTTCTACTAAAAATACAAAAAATCAGCTGGGCGTGGTGGTGCATGCCTGTAATCTCAGCTACCCAGGAGCCTGAGGCAGGAGAATCACTCGAAGCCAGCAAGTGGAGATTGCAGGGAGCCAAGATTGTGCCACTGCACTACAGCTTGGGCAGAAAGAGTGAAACTCTGTCTCAAAAAACTACAAAGTACAAGTTAAAAAACAAACTGCAATTGTAAATTTCTAAATTTAGGAGAAAGCAGTTTAACACTTAAGAATTTGATGTATAAACATCAAATTTAAAAATTACTACCCTAAAGTACTATCTTTTCTAACTTAGCTAACAAACATAAAATGAAGGCCTGGCTTAACTGAACCTTCCTTCGGTTAATTTTCAAGAAACAGCTTCCCAGCTAGAGGAGTGCAGTAGTGTTCACAACAAATCAATCAAAACCTGTTACAGATTTCTTTGTGCTGTCTGTACTCCCACTGCTTCATCTGATTAATAAAAAGAAAAATTATCTTTTCCTCATAGCTTAAAACAATAAAGATTCAGCCTGGGTAACAAACACTGTCTCTAAAAATAAAGATTAATGACACTAGTCTTTTATTTGCTTGATCTAGGTTATTAGACCTTCATTCACTCTGGGATACTGTACAAAACTTTGTTCAGTATTATAACGAATGAAGATTTACCTGCTACAAAAAACATACCATTTAGTATCTCCTGTTCAGAGTCAAAAGTAATCAAACAACACACACACACACACACACACACTTCTGACCTCCTCAGTTTTCGTTTCCCCGTTTTCTGCAGGTAAATCTTCTTTAGTTTCTTGGTTAGCCACTTCAGCCTGTTTTCCCTTTGCTCCCCTTTTCCCTTTTGTTTGCACTTTTTTGTCTGAAGATTTATCCTATGATAGAGTAAGAATATATTTTAAGTACAAACTTTACCCCTTACATTTTGTTTTACTTTTTTTCCCCTCATGTCAGACAAGTAATGTGCCCAATGGTGCTGACTTGATAGCAAGGTTTGAGAGAGCGACATCTCACACGAGAGTGAAAACCCAATATTCAAGCTTATGAAATATCTCATTTTGTATAATTCTATCTGCAATAGCTGTCATATTAATGTCTATCACACATCAGTTCATATACCTATTACATTAGACAACTTAGGTAATCAAGAAAACAGCGTATGCTAAGGAGATTTTAATAGTACTTGCATGTCAAGCCTCATTATATGTTGGACAAATCCTAAAGCCTGAGCCATACTTCACCACTGTTGCCATTATCCAAACTATTCCCTATAGTTCTACATGACAGGACAAATGAGGTAGAATATTGGAAAAGTCTCACTGACGGTATCCTCACCCATCCCTAAATTTGTTCTGAACATAAACAATAATCAACCACTGTCCTCACAAGACCTTAACCCTCACATTAAGACCATTCACCTGAAAAAAAGCACCATGCCGCAGTCATGTTCACTACCCTGCTACAGTTCATCCCTTGATATAAGAAACTGAAAGGATCAATTTTGAGTTTATCATTTTCATTTAGGTGTTTGAAAAATCTGAAAAGCATCGGTATTAATATGACCATACCAACTTGACACATTTAAGTTCAAAATTTAAGCCATGTTAAAGCAATATAGAAATACTTTTGGATACTATCCATCAATGCTGAGAAGAAAGCTTAGCATTTATTCCTCGTAATCAAGTGCGCAGTAGCAGTTAAGTTTAGGCACCAACGGGTGGTATAAAAGACCCATACAGGTACTGACCAATTACTTGAGGTAAAGGGCCATAAACACATGCAGGTACAGCTCACAACTTCAATGCTAAGATGGGCGGAAAAATCACTGCAGGGTATTCTGTACTACGGGATTCCATACAGACAGTATAATGACTTTCAATATTTCAACATCCTTTGAATAACAAATTAGAAACAAATGTATTTGAGACAGAACTGCTACTACACACGTTGCTATCACAAATTTTCACAACTACTTCTGTATTTAAGAACTACTCTTTTGTAATCTGATTTCTGAAGATTTCTCGTTAATTTCATAATCACCATTCCAATACCAAAAATACAAAACCGGGAAACAGTTAAAATAGAATACACAATAATACCTTAGACTAGAAATAATACCACTTGTAAACATTATGAGTTGTTAAACTAGATAAAACAAAATAAATCACGTTTTCTGAGTATGTTTGGACCTTCAAAATATTTAGTTCTAGGGAAATGATACAAGTCAGAAGTACACACTGTGACAGATATGCTTTGAAAACTATGTCTACTGTATAGTATTAATGTGTAGTATATCAATACACCAAGTGCTTACCTCCTGTTTAAAGTCTCATCAACTATGAAGTCAAAGGTGTATTACAGAAACTAGATGTAAAAACGAACAAATCCCTTCTGTTCTTTTTCCTTTGGGAAAGCTGACCTCATAGGCTTGTTCCTCAAGAAGCACTGACATGAGGACTTACCTGTTGGCCTCTCAATTAAATCTGATGTCCCAAACCCACCGGGGGTAAAACTTGGAACTGTTTTCATTAAAAATTCACTTTACAGTAGATCTCAAGATGGACAAAGATAAATCAGAAAAGAAAAATGTAAAGAGGGAAACACGCAGATATTTCAGCCAATTAGTTAAAAACAAAACACAGAATAAAAAAAAATAGGTGATAATATACCACTCACACAGACATTTTTAACAAAGTCAGCTAATTTTTTAGGCCTTCATCAAGTTTCCGTGCTGTTCTAACTGTATACAGAGAATTATCACATTGTCTTCTGGTATGAGAAATTGCAAAGTTGAAAAATACCTTCCTTGAAGTTTTATTTTTAAGATCACAAAAACAGAACTTTCTGTTAAAGAAAACATAGTTAAGATTTTTACTGAGCTCTGTACGAATCTTAAAAAAGAAAAAAAATCTTTGTTTTATATCTTTATTTAACAAGGACAAATTTAATAATTATCCAAGAACTCTTCAATGTCAAGGAAACTAATCTTGCCTCTTCTGACGATTGTGCAGTGCTTACCTTCCACCTACACTTTTACGAAAGAGGTGCGGACATTAAAAAAATTTTTTTCGAGACTTCAAATAGCAAACTCCTAAGTTGTGAGCAGAAAACACCACGTGAAGAACATGTAGAGCTTTACAGATGGTAGTTTCAATGCTATCTCTGAACACAAAGTTTATTCATGTTTTACACATGTCCTGCTTTTCCACCCTGCAAGTTATTAAACACACGTATACCCAAAACTAACTTCATTCTACAGACCTGCAATCCGAATCATGCAATCATGAATTTATTAGGGAGCAACCAAAACATGGTTTTGTTTAACTGCTTGCTGGTAAAGTACTTCTATAGTAGTGGCGGTTATGTTCTCAAAGAACACAACTTTTGATCTCTCCTCCCCTATGCCGTAAAAAAGCCAACATTTTCCCATGTTGGCTTGGAAACTATATATAAAAATTTTCATGTTCCCTTTTTCCTGACTTCAGTCCTAACTTGGCTCTTTTATTGTCAAAAGAGGAAGTACAAGCACACAATTAAAGGCAAAGCATCAGCCACAATGTACGCAACGCTAAGAATAAATTTCCTTTGTAGACTTCAGTATTTAATATTTTTTGTCGTCCCAAGTCTCCTAAAATCTGCAGCAGCATTAGTGTGATTCAGTCCCATAAATCAGGATGAATATATACATTACATTTTGCCCCAACCAGAAAAAAAATTTACCGTAATTATTAAAATATAAAGAAATCTCAAATAGCTCATCAGAACGAAAAGTCCCACATTAGGGAGCAGTGTAGCCTAAGACCCTGCTGCATCCCAATGCGCGTTTCGGAGCCTACCTTCGCTGCTGCCTTTTTCGGCTTCGCTTCCACTTTTGCAGGAGGTTTCTGAAAGGCAAAAGTAGCACTGAGCGTCCTCACCGGGGACGACCCGCGGAAAACAAACGGTTACGGAGCTGGCTTTACTTACCGCTGACAACCGCGCGGATCTCCTCTTGGGCTTGGATAGAGAAAAAGAAGAGTCAGCGAGAAAACAAGGCAGGCCAGCGGCTCACGGGAAACCCACCCCCACACCCCGCAGAAGGCCACGCGCTCACCTCTTCCTTGGCGGCCCCTTCGGCGGAGCTGACCTGCGAGGAGAAGAAAACGTGCGGATGGACGCGGGCCGCAGTCCCAGGACCCGCGCGCCCGCCCGGCCCAGAGAACAATGCCCGGCCGCGTGACGTCACGGCTTCCCGCCGCCCCGTTCGAATCGCCCCCTCTGCTCCCCAGACCGCCGAACCTTCCAGAACACCCGTCCCCGGGGACGCCGAGCGCCCCGTCCGCCCACAGGTCTCCGAGCGCCTCCCGGGCCCGGCGCCACCGTGAGGGCAGCGGAGCCTGGGCCTCGCGGAGCGAGCCCCGGGGCAGCCCCAGGGGGCGTGTGCGGGCCGCGGTCGCCGCTCACCTTCCTTTTGGGCATCCTGGCGGCGAGGAGGCGCGTGCCGGGTGCCTGCGGGCCGCGGCGCGCCGAAAGCCTTTACGAAGCTGGGCTGCCTGGCCGCTGCCACTCCTCCCGCCGCCAGAGCTGCCGAGACCCACAGCGGGGGCGGTGGGAGAACCGGATGGAACCGGATTGGGAGCCCGCCTCCTCCTCCCCCCGCGTCCCCGGCCGCGGGCTCCCTCTCCCCGCCTGCCGGGCCGCCCCCCGCCCCCCGCCCCCGCCCATTGGCTGAGGGGCTCAGTCCGCGCCCGGAATAGGTGAGGCGGGCCGTCACTCGGCCCCGCGTCCCGCCCCCTCCTGCGCGCCCCCACCTCTTCCCTCCGTCTCGCGGGGCCCCAGACCCAGGCGAGGGGGGCGGGGCCCCAGTGGCGCTCCGGCCTCACCGTAGTTTGTTTGAAGCCGAGCCGCAAAGTGCGGTCTGCGCGCTGATTGGTGGAAGCATGCCACGTGACTGCGGCTCTCCATACACAATCCTTCTGGGTACCTGGGTGCCCTCAGGCCACTGGCATCTGGTCCCTTCCCTCTAGGGTGAGTTGTGTTCGAACATTTATAGTTCGTATCCTAGACTGGGAAGAGAGAGGGACAAGGGATACAGGAACTAGCAAATTCCTCCCGCCTCAGTCGGCAAGAAAGGCTATCTGGCCTGCATGAAGCGGGCCCTGGTGCGCAGGCTCCGGAAGGGAGGGCGTGGGAAGGAGAGCCGACGCTGGCTCGCCGTGGGCCAGTGCGCAGGCGCGGGGCATTTTTTAGACTTCCGCTCGTGCTGGTCTGCGACTGAGGCTCCGACGCGAGGATATTGCAGGTGGCATTTCTGTGTAACTTGTTTCCTTCCTTCCCTTATTTTATTTGAGAAAGGGTCTCGTTCTGTCCTCCATCCTGGAGTGTAGTGTTGCAGTCACAGCTCACTGCAGCCTCGACCCCATGGACTCCAGCTATCCTCCCACCCCAGCCTCTGGAGTAGTTCAGACACAGGCGCGCACCACTCTGCCCGGCTAATTTTTGTAGAGACGGGGTTTCACTGTGTTGCTCAGCCTGGTCTTCAACTCCTGGGCTCAGGCGATCTTCCCGCCTCGGCCTCCCAAAGTGCTGGGAATCCAAGCTGTGGAACTCTCTTCAGATTTCCCTGGAGGACTGCAGGTGCACCAGAGTCATTTCTGGTCCCAGAGTAGGGCAACTCTCAGATTCCAGCTCCTGAGAACCGTTTGCTACCGTCTCCAGCACTCGCGGACCCCCAGAGGGCTGTTTTATTTTCTCCGCAGCATTGACTGAATATATATCCTTATACGACATCAGAGAGTACCCAAGTTTGTGGCACAAGCGTGTACTGGGCACCAGCCCTGTGGCAGGCACCATCAAGTTCCTGGGGTAGAGAGAATCCATGTTTGTATCCCAAGCACTGGGTCTAGCAATTTAGTGGGGAGAGAAGGTACTGAATTGGCCTAGTAAAGAAAGGGGAAGCCGTCGGCAAGGCATGCTGACTTACTAGAGTCTGGCAGCCCACCAAGACCTTCAAAGTGGCAGGGATGGAGATATGAAAAATGGACGCAAAAATCAGGGAAAAGAGGCAGAAGAAAAGGAAGAGCAGCCCGCCATGGAGTTCGGTCATTCAAAGATTGAGGGATACTGCAAGGTCTTAAGCAAGGGAACGATACGCTTTTGGACTTACCCCGTAAAGATCTTTCTCCCATAAGAACAAGCTGCGCTAGGCCAGAGGTGACAACTTGATGGTCCACAGATGATTTCTTTGGCCTAGTTTTTTTAAGTTGCCAACACAAACAAATGGAGCAACCAGAACTCAAATGAAAAACTATTTGGCAGTATTTTTTTTTTGTAAGGAAACAGGGTCTCACTTTGTTGTCCAGGCTGGAGTGCAGTGCTGTTTACAGGTGTGATCCCACTACTGATCAGCATGGGAGTTTTGACCTGCTCCGTTTCTGACCTGGGCCCGTTCACCCTTCATAGGCAAACCTGTGGGTGTTTTGCTCCCTGGGAGGTCACCATAATTATGCTAATCACAGTGTAGACGCCTGATCGGCATAATACACTACAGCCCAGAACTGGATTCAAGCAATCCTCCTGCCTCAGTCTCCCAAGTAGTTGGGACTACAGGCAGGTGCCACCATGTCCAGCTGGCCGTATCTTTTAAACCTAAACAAACACTTTCAGGACTCAAGAAAGATACACAACAAAAATGCTTATATATTTTCTTTTTTTTTTTTTTGAAACGGAGTCTTGCTCTGTGACCAGGCTGGAGTGCGGAGGCACAATCTTGGCTCACTGCAACCTCTGCCTCCTGGCTTCAAGCGATTCTTCTGCCTCAGCCTCCAGAGTAGCTGGGACCACAGGTGTGTGCCACCACGCCCGGCTAATTTTTTTGTATTTTTTTTTACCGTGTTGGCCAGGATGGTCTCCATCTCTTGACCTGGTGATCCACCCACCTTGGCCTCCCAAAGTGCTGGGATTACAGGCGTGAGCCACCACGCCCGGCCATATATTTTCACCAGAAGACATGAAATAGAATATTTGTAGGTGAACAGTTTGTTATAAGCCCAAACAGAGAGCAACCTAATTGCCAATCAACAGAAGAATAGATGAATAAATGGAAGACCGTCAGCAATGAAAATGACCCATATGCAACTACATAAAACAATACAGATTAATTTCACTAGCATAATGTTGAGAGAAAGATACCAGACCCAAAAGTGTATATACTGTGTGATTCTATGTATATAATGTACAGAAGCAGGCAAAACTAATCCAGTCTGTTAGGAGTCAGGATAGTGATTCCTGGTTGGGGTTGAGGTGGGGAGCTAGTGACTGGAGGAGAGAGCAATGGGAAAATTTGGTGGGCTGGCTATTCTCTCTTTCTTGATCTGGATGTTGGTTGCACTGTGTTCACTTCATGAATACTAATTGAGCTGTGAACCTATGTATACGTTTCTGGATATATATATAATCAATAAAGTATTTTTTCAACATGTCAGAGTCAGAAATTTTCACATACAAATTTAACTCTTCAACTTCTCTTGGCATCTTTTGTGCCAAGACTGCACTTGACCTTGTATCCTGTAAAGAGGTGTTCTTTCTCCAGTGGCCAAGGTTCCAAACATGCTGATTTCACTCCTTTGTATTTCCTACTGGGCTTCTGGTGGAATTTTAGTTTGTGATGCCAACGTAAAAGTGTGAGCGGTATATAGATACGATGTTTTACATTTTTATTTATTTTTGGAAAATGGTTTCTGTGATTCAGAATTCCAAAGATTCCATCCTGGGCAACAATGCAATACCCTGGCTCTACAAAATTAAAAAAAAAAAATTTGCTGGGTGTGGTGGCACACACCTGCAGTTCCAGCTACTCAGAATGCTGCAGTGGGAGGATCACTTGAGCCCAGGAAGTCAAGGCTGCAGTGAGCTATGATTGTGCACTCCACTGCACTCCAGCCCGGGCGACAGAGTGAAACCCTGACTTGAACAAAAATTCCAAAGTACCAAAAAGATTTCCAGAGAAGTCTCCCTTCTGCTTCTGTTCCTCTTGGCTATCTACTTCTAAAAAGAAACCAATGTTGCCCCTTCTTATGTATCCCTCTTGAGGTATTTTGTACAAGCAAATTAATATGTATTTTCCTCCTCCTTAGTTTTTACTCTGTTTGGTGCTGAGGCATTTTCACTCAACAGTAGACATTGCTTTTTATCAGTCCTTTAAAAATTCTTCTTTCTATTACTGCATTGTATTCCACTGTATAGATGTAACAAACTTTTTAAAAATGGTGATAAAGTACATGTAACATTTATCATCTCAACCATTTTCAGTGTAAAGAAAAAAGAATGAAAATGAGTGAGGAAAGTTTATGAAACTTACGGGACACCATCAATCCAGCCAATATATGTATTATGGGAATCCAAGGAGGAGCACAGAAAGAAAGGGATGGAAAACTTACTTGAGGAAATAATGACAGAAAAATTCCCAAATCTAGAGAGGAAAACAAACATCCATTCCCATGAAGCCTATAATACTCAAAATACTTGAGCATAATGAGGTTCTTGAGACATATATTTGTCAAAAGTCAAACGTAAAGGATCTCAGGCTGAGAGCAGTGGCTTATGCCTGTAATCCCAGCACTTTTGGAGTCTGAGGTGGGTGGATCACTTGAGGCCAGGGGTTCAAGACCAGCATGGCCAAAAATGGTGAAATCCTGCCTCTACTAAAAGTACAAAAATTAGCTGGGTGTGGTGGTGCACATCTGGAATCACACCTACTCAAGAGGCTGAGGCTCGAGCATCGCTTGAACCCAGGAGGTGAAGGTTGCAGTGAGCTGAGATTGTGCCACTGCACTCCAGCCAGGACAACAGAGTGACTTGAACAACTGCTATAACCAATAGATAGAGCAGACATATACAGAACATTTCATCTAACAGCAGCAGAGTATACATTCTTCTCAAATGCATGTGGAACATTTTCCAGGATAGCTCATATATTGGGTCACTAAACAAAACTTTCCTTTTATAAAGGTTTAACAGATTTAAGAAGATTGAAATTATTATTTTTTGAGGTGGAGACTCGCTCTGTTGACCATGCTGGAGTGCAGTGGCACCATCTCAGCTCACTGCAACCTCTGCCTCCTAGGTTCAAGCAATTCTTCTTCTGAGTAGCTGGGATTACAGGCATGCACCACTATGTCTGGCTAATTTTTGTATTTTTAGTAGAGACAGAGTTTCACTGTGTTGGCCAGGCTGGTCTCCAACTCCT
The DNA here is from genome assembly GCA_004027715.1 of Plecturocebus donacophilus. Taxonomy (NCBI): domain Eukaryota; kingdom Metazoa; phylum Chordata; class Mammalia; order Primates; family Pitheciidae; genus Plecturocebus; species Plecturocebus donacophilus. The sequence continues at coordinate 10,352 of PVKP010021605.1, forward strand.
GACATCAAGTGATCTGCCCACTTTGGCCTCTCAAAGTGCTGAGATTACAGGCATGAGCCACTGCACCCAGCCCAGAAGATTGAAATTATATCAGACATCTTTTTTCTCACTACAATACTATGAAACTAGAAATCAATAATGGGAGGAAAATTGGAAAACTCACAAATATGTGGAAATTAAGTAGCACACTCCTCAACAACCAATAGATCAAAGAAGAAATCAAATGAGAAAAAATATCTTCAGACAAATTAAAATGGAAACAAAACATACCAAAACTTATGGGATGCAGTAAAAGCTGTTCAAAGAGGGACATTTATAGCAATAAACGCCTACATTAAGAAAAAAGAGATCTCAAACATCTTAATATTAACCTCAAGGAACTAGAAAAGGAAAAACAAAGCCTAAAGTTAGCAGAATGAAGGAAGTAGTAAAGATTAGAGCTGAAATAAATTAAATAAGAATACAATACAAAAGATCAATGATACTAATAGTTGAACTTTTAAAAAGATAGACAAGATTGGCAAACCTTTAGCTAGCCTAAGGATAAAAGAACACTCAAATACATAAAATTATAAAAGAAAGAAGAGACATTACAGAAGATACCACAGAAATACAAAAGATCATAAGAAATTACTATGAATAATTGCATGCCAACAATTTGCATAACCTAGAAGAAATGGACAGATTCTTAGAAATGTACATCCTACCAAGACTGAACCATAAAGAAAGAGAAAATTTAAACAGATCAATATGGGTAAGGAGATTCAATCAGTAATTAAAATCTCCCAATGAAGAAAAGCCCATGATCAGATTCTTCTCTGGTCAATTTTACCAGACATTTAATGAAGAATTAATGCCAGGCCAGGCGCAGTGGCGCATGCCTGTAATCCTAGCACCTTGGGAGGCTGAGGTGGGTGGATCACCTGAGGTCAGGAGTTCAAGACCAGCCTGGCCATCATGGTGAAACCCCATCTTAATAAAATAAAAAAAATAAAAAAAAAAAGAATTAATTCCAATCCTCAAATTCTTCCAAAAAATTGGAAAGCAAGGAACATTTCTAAACTCATTTTATGAATTCATCATTGCCTTAATACCAAAGCCAGCCACGGACACCGTAAGAAAAGAACCTTACAGGACAATATCCCTGATAATTTAATTTAATAAATACAAATAGAATCTAGGCTGGTACAAAAGCAACTGCAGTTTCAAACTATGAATTTTAAATAATTATAACTAGGCTCAAACACATCTTTGTTAATTAAAATAGGAACGATTACAATCAACACATTTTTGCCAGTGAGAAATGTTTGTTTATTCCTGTAGTGTAAACATCCATGCTTCGGGATTTGATAAATTCTTGGAAAGCATTTTCTGCATCTTGCTGGTTGTGGAAGTGTTTTCCATGCAAAAAGTTGTCAAGATGCTTAAAGAAGGGGATTTGGCTAGAGGTCAGGTGACTATGGCGGATGAGGCAAAACTTTGTAGCCCAATTCGTTCAACTTTTAGAGAGTTGGCCTACCATATGCAGTAGGGTGTTGTATTAGTCTGTTTTCACGCTGCTGATAAAGACATACCCAAGACTGGGTAGAAAAAGAGGTTTAGCCGGGCGCAGTGGCGTATGCCTGTAGTCCCAGCTACTCGGGAAGCTGAGATGGGAGGATTGCTTGAGCCCAGGAGTTATGGGCTGTAGTGCGCTAAGCTGATCGGGTGTCTGCACTAAGTTTGGCATCGAAAAGGTGACCTCCCAAGAGCTGGGGACCACCAGGTTGCCTAAGGAGGGGTGAACCAGCCCAGGTCGGAAACGGAGCAGGTCAAAACTCCCGTGCTGATCAGTAGTGGGATCGCGCCTGTGAATAGCCACTGCACTCCAGCCTGGGCAACATAGTGAGACCCTGTCTCTAAAATAAAAAATAAATAAAAAGAAAAATAAAAAGAAGAAAAAGAGGTTTAATTGGACTTACAGCTCTGCATTCGTGGGGAGTCCTCAGAATCGTAGCGGGAGGCAAAGGCACTTCTTATTTTTATTTTATTTTATTTTATTTTATTTATTTTTAAGATAGCATCTCTCTCTGTCATCCAGGCTGGAATGCAGTGGCATGACCTCAGTTCACTGCAACCTCCACCTCCCGGGTTCTGTTCCATTCTTCTCTCTCAGCCCCTGGAATAGCTGGGATTACAGGAGCCTGCCACCATGCCCGGCTCATTTTGTCTTTTTTTTTTTTTTTTTTTTTTTTTTTTTTTTTTTTTTTTTTTTTTTTTTTTTAGTAGACTGGGGTTTTGCCATGTTAGCCAGGCTGGTCTTGAACTCCTGACCTCAAGTAATTTGCTTGCCTTGGCCTCCCAAAGTGCTAGGATTACAGGCATGAGCCACAGCACCTGGCCGGCACCTTTTAAATCTAATTAGGAAGCAGCCAAACTCCACCCCAACTTTAGATTATGCTGTACACGTGGACTTAGGGAGAAGACAGCTGCTCAAATACAGGTGTCAGGCGAAGCCCCTCTATGTTTTGAAAGGCACAGTAATAATCACCACCAGACTAGAACCTGTGATATGAGCTGGTTGCCACCTCAGCAATGTAATGAGACCCTTTTTTTAGCAGACCAGATGTGGATGGGATGGCAACATAATTTGCCGAAAATAGATGCCTATTCTTCTCCTTGTGGATGGTTACGGGCTTGTAGAACTCATGGCTGGCCATACTTACTTTCTAACTGGACCAGAAGGTGCACGTGGGGTCATCCTTATCTCCTGGGATGTATCCTCACCAAACTGGACTCTCTCCCATCTAACTGGGAAATTGTAAGGGCTCGCTGTAGGTGACAAAAATGAGCGTCTTGGTAGTTATACCCGATATCTATACTGTCCTCAAAGGCAGCTATGATCGGTACCAAGTTACAAGCTAAACCTTAGCCAAGCACATGGCTGCAGCTTTCAATAATACATGCCATGCCCTTACCATCCTGAGGAAAATTCTCAGATTAGGAGGTAGGCTTACAAAACCGTATGGCCTTGGACATTTTAACGGCACCCCAAGGGGGAACTTGTGCCTTGATCAAAACCAAATGTTGTGTGTATGTTCCAGACTATTCACATAATATTACTCAGGCTAGGAAAGTTTTAGACACTCATATCTCTGCCATTAATGTACTCGCAGTCTTCCCTGTATCAGCTTGATTTCAATAACTGCCCAGTTCTTGGAAAGCCTTTCTGTTTAGTTTACTTGGAATGATTTTACTTATTTTGCTTTGCTGTTGTGGAATATATTGTGGTTGTATTCTTCGTGTAGGAATGCAAGACAAGCTTACTTAAATTGGACACTTATTAAGCTTCCAGATATCACCTTTTGTTGGAACTTGGAGTTATGAACAACCCTCATGATACTGAAGCTTTCTGGCTGAGCTCCTCTCTACTCTGAATGCAAGAGACCCAATAATTAGGCAGGAATATCACCACCCCTATTCAACCTGAAGAAGTTACAGAAGACAGATCTTTGTCCCTTTGCAACCTTTAGGATTAAGAGTCCTCTTGTAAAGGGAAGGGAGAAATAGGTGAGAGGTGTTCAAACCAGAGAGACTCCATCGTGAGGACTACAAAAAATGAGACTGGGACTTGCTGGGCTGCATTCCCAGAAAGTCAGGTATTCCTAGCCTCCAGATATTACGGTTAAAGGAACAGATTGATAATGTTTACTAAAATGACCCAGACTTAAGAGTGTCCTGATATCCCAATATCTTGAGAACAGAGCCTTCCTAATTTTGCTTTAAAAGATAATAATATTGATTCTTGCACAACATAGTAATTAGGAAAATTAATCCTTTATCACAAACCCTTGTAGCAGAGCACATCTCCCCATGATCTTTTATTAATCCTATATATAAACAAGTATTGTACCTAGGTGGACACATTCCTCCTCTGATAACTTCCTTCCTTTCTCTTGTTTGAGACAGGGTCTCCCTCTATTGTCCAGGCTGGAGTGCAGTGACGTGATCATGGCTCACTGTAGCCTCTGGGCTCAAACAATTCTCTTAGCCTCCTGAGGAGCTGGACTATAGGTACATGTTCCTATGTCTGGCTAGTTTTTAATTTTTTTTTTTTGGAAACAAGGCCTCACTATGTTCCCCATCCTAGTCTCAAACTCCTGAGCTCAAGCCATCGCCCTGCTGCAGCCTCCCATGGACATTTTTTTTTTTTTTTTAGAGTGAGTCTCACTCTGTCGCCCAGGCTGAAGTGCAGTGGCTCGATCTCGGCTCACTGCAACCTCTGCCTCCCGGGTTCAAGCAATTCTCCTGCCTCAGCCTCCTGAGTAGCTGGGATTACAGGCATCCACCACCACGCCCGGCTAATTTTTCTATTTTTAGTAGAGATGGGGTTTCACCATATTGGTCAAGCTGTCTCAAACTCCTGACCTCAGGTGATCCACACACCTTGGCCTTCCAAAGTTCTGGGATTACAGGTGTGAGCCACCGTGCCCAGCCAGCAGCTAATTTTTGACAAGGACACCATGAATAGTCAATGGACAGAGGCTGACGGGGGAGGATTACTTGAGTTCAGGACTTTGAGAAAACCAGCCTGGGCAACATAGTGGGACACCTATCTCTTTAAAAAAGTATTGTATACTAAAAGTTTGCTAAGGGAGTAGATCTTAATGTGTTAAGAGTTTGTGCCACAAAAATCGCAGCAATCATAATAAAGGAGGTGCAGTGAAACTGCAAGGGGATGAATATGTTTATGGCCTTGATGGTGGTAATGGTTTCACAAGTGTATATTTACTTATCCCTAATCTCATCCAGATGTTTATATTCAATATGTACAGTTTTTATATGTCAATCATACCTAAATAAAACGGTTTGAAAAAAAGAGATGATAGGGTGCAGTGGCTCGTGCCTGTAATCCTAGCACTTTGGGAGGCCAAGTCAGGAGGATTGCTTGAGCCCAGGAGTCCAAGACCAGCCTGAGCAACATAGGGAGAGGTGTGTGCCTGTAATCACAGCTACTCTGGCAGCTGAGGCTGGAGAATCACTTGAACCTGAATGGTGGAGGCTGCAGTGAGCTGAGATTGTGTCACTGTACTCCAGCCTGGGTGACAGAGAGAGATCCTGTCCCCCCCAAAAAAGGAGTCAAGCTGACTGTCCTCATAAGACTTGTGCTCTAGTGTGAGAAGAAAACAATAAATAAGTAAACAGGATACTTTGACATAGTTGTAAGTGCCTTGAAGGAAGAAAACACAGAGTTTAGCCTGAGAGGTTGAGATGTAGGGTCGGGTTGTCTTGAGGCAGAGGAGATCAGGGGGACATATTGAAGTCATTTAGGCAATGAATGACTAGGATATTGGCTGTAGGGATGGTGATCAGTGGTGGTGGTGGGGAATTGGGGATTTATTTTGGTGGGGACTGACAGGACTCTTTAGTGTATCTGATGTGAGACAGAGGACAGAGACTTTCAGCCATGAGCAATAGCAACCGAAATTGGCATCAACAACGAGAAAGTAGATCATCTCCAACAATAGAAGATGGATGGGGGATTCATAATAGGCTGGCCCTGGGTCATGGATTAGGCAGCTTAATGGGTTTTCACAATCCCAGGTTCTTTTTGTTTTTTCTCCTTTGAGATGAAGTTTCACTCTTGTTGCCCAGGCTGGAGTGCAGTGGCACAATCTTGGCTCACTCCAACTTCTGCCTCATGAGTTCAAGTGATTCTCCTGCCTCAGCCTCCCGAGAAGTTGGGATTACAGGCGGCCACCACTATGCCTGGCTAATTTTTGTATTTTCAGTAGAGGCAGGGTTTTACCATGTTGGCCAGGCTGGTCTCGAACTCCTGACCTCAGGTGATCCACCCGCCTCAGCCTCCCAAAGTGCTGGGATTACAGGCGTGAGCCACCACAGCCGGCCGCAGTTTCTTTTTTTTCCTCTTTTATTGTGCCTCTTTCTGAGTTGGCTTCTTTCTCTGTCTGAAATTGAAATTCCAGATGTCATATCCAGATTACAGCATCTAGACAAAAAATGTCTGTTTTCTCGAGTGTCAGTCGATTGGCTTTTCTTACTGCTTAGAATTTAGTCACAGTCAGAGGGACTAGGATACCCTTTTGACCAAATCAGGCCCACCCCTGGAGTTGGGCCACGAATGGAGACAGTGGACACCTGAACAAAATGTAGGCTCTGTCAGCAAGGACAAGAATAGTCGATGTGGCCTGGCACTCAGCAGCATCCACCAGGCTGTGTGGATGGGGAGCCATCTGCCCTGCCAGGGATGCAGAGAGTTTGAGAGGAAGCTGGTGGGTTTGTTGTTGATGCACTAAGTTTTGGGAAACATCTGGGTCCAGCAGGCAGTTGCATCTACAGGCCTGGAGCACAGGAGGAAGGAAACATTTGAAAGAAAAGAAAAGAAATGTTTGGGTGAGAGCGGAAACCTCAGGCATGTGGATGCATCAAATAGGGATCGTGAAGTGCCTGCAGCGTTGGCACCTAGGGATGTCACCCATTGTCCTGATGAAGCAGTTTCAGTGAGTGGCAAGGCAGAAACCAAGCTGACGGTAGAGAGTGGAAGGGAAGGGAAGGAATGGACAGAGCTCCAGATCCTACGCTGCTGTGCTGGACCACACTATTTCCCAGGAAGCCTGGGGTCTGAGCCGGTTTGTCCACGTGTTGAAGATGGAACATAAATGGGGGTAGGTGAGACCCAAGCCTGTGAGCCAAGAAGAAGGTATGAAAAGAGGTGACGGTCAGAACATGTGAGTGCTTAGCGCTCACCACCCTATTGGATATCCAGGCTGCTGCATAAGGATGAGGAGCAAGAGATGCAGATGAGAGCGAAAACACAGGGCTTGACACAGCTTGTCTATCATCGCTATGATGGATGAGCTGGCCAGAGACACCTAAACACAAATACAGACATACAGCATATGTTTCTAGCCTGCTTACAAACTTTATAGATACATGACTGTGTAATTAATCGGCATTAGATACATGATGACTGAAATTTCTGTTATTACATGAATCCCTGTAGCAGTCCACAGTACTGATTTTTTTTTTGAGATGGAATTTTGCTCTTGTTTCACAGGCTGGAGTGCAATGGCTCGATCTTGGCTCACCTCAACCTCCGCCTCCCAAGTTCAAGCAATTCTCTTGCCTCAGCCTCCCGGGTAGCTGGGATTACAGGCGCCCACCATCAGGTTGGTCTCGAACTCCTAGCCTCAGGTGACCTGCCCACCTCGGCCTTCCAAAGTGCTGGGATTACAGGCGTGAGCCACTGTGCCACGCTCTGATTGTTATTTTAAAAAGAACACTGTGCGGGGGCCGGGGCGGGGGGCGGGGGCACAAAAAAAACCACTAAGCCAGCCGTAAATTTGTCACATTCTTCTCTCCTGCTCACAAATGAAGCCTGGTTTCCAAATATGGAAAGGAAGGGCCCCTTGCTTCTCTCCCATATGGCTCAGCTTTTGCAGTTTCAGAGGAGAATCACTCCCTCTAAGGGGCAGCCAGCCATTTAATATTCAAGACATGAACAGAAAAAAAAAAAAAAAACCCAAAACCTACTCTACATGAAGGGGCACTTGTTCTGCCTGACCCTTGAAATCACATAAACAAGTTAAAGCTTTCCCTGGCTCACATGAGCTGTAAAAGCAGAGGCAGCAGTAAAGCCATGTTTATCTTCCACGGTCTGAGGAACGCTCCATTCAGAAGCCTGCAGGAGGAAGCTGCTTAAGTTTGGTTAGATGTTGCCCTACATCTGTGGTTTGGAGTGTTGGCCAGGATAATCACTAAAAGCAGAAGAAAATGTCGTCTAAATGCTACTTTTACATTTTGTTTTGTTTTTTTGAGACAGGGTCTTTCTCTATCGCTCAGGCTGAAATGCTGTGGCTCACTGTAATTTCAAACTCTTGGGCTCACGAGATCCTCCTGCCTTGGCCTCCCAAAGCGCTGGGATTACAAACATGAGCTCCCTCGCCCAGCCAGTGTATTTATTATCACACGATTTTGCATTATCTTCCTGTTGCTTGTATTGATCATATTTGCATGCTGCAAAATGCTTTTGCCATGGCGCTATGCCATGTGATCAGCTTACCACCCAGAACCATACATTTAGGTTTGCTCTAAAAAGGACTTCCTCTTTATCAAAATGTGCCTGTTTTGCTGCCTGGACTAGCGAAGTTATTCTTTCCATTAATAGCTCTACATGGAATGAGAAATCTTAGACTTGTTGGTTAGTCCATTTTACTTGTGTGTTTATTTTGAATATTTTCAAGATGTTTGGTGAAACTTAATTTGGAACATTACAGGGCTCTCTCATCTCTGAGCCAACACATAAAGAGGAGAATTGTCTCTTCAGTGTATCTCGTGGGGCTGTAGTGGGAGCAAGGAGATCAGAGGTTGGGAACACAGACCTATTAATCAGTCTAGTGTATTTTTCCATGGGAGTGAGACGAAAAGAATGAAGCATATGAAATCCCTGATTAACCCTTGCATGATCAGTCTCCACATTAGATCAGGCCCTTCTGTATTTAATAGCATCCCATACTACTTTTTTGTTTTGTTTTTCAGATGGAGTCTTGCTGTGTCGCCCAGGCTGGAGTGCAGTCGTGCAATCTTGGCTCACTGCAACCTCTGCCTCCTGGGTTCAAGAGATTTTCATGCCTCATCCTCTTGAGTACTGAGATTACAGGCACATGCCACCATGCCTGTTGAAGTTTTGTATTTTTAGTAGACACAGAGTTTCACTATGTTGGCCAGGCTGGTCTTGAACTCCCAACCTCAGGTGATCCACCCACCTTGGCCTCCCAAAGTGCTGGGATTACAGGCGTGAGCTGCTGTGCCTGGCCTACTTTTTAAAAAAAGTCTTAGATAATGCACATACCCCATTTTTATTTTATGCATATCCTTCCTGTATTTTATATTATTTACGAACACTCTAATGTGCATCTGTAACACTGTCATCCAACCTGGAGCTAGGATGTGGAAAGTTACCAAGATAAACTTATGTGTCCCTTCAAAATGCTTTCCATGCTATAATTATTCACAGTACTTACAGTTGTTTGTTTCATTAAGCCATAAGAGAACAAGGTCTGGGATATTTGGTTTATCATCATATTTTACCCTGCAATGAGTGAAGTTATCTGATACCTAAAAGGCTTTAATATTTTTGAAAAACTATCTTTTTTAAAGAAAAACGTAATTCTTGTAAAAACACATATCATAACATTTATCATCTTAACGATTTTTAATTGTACAGTTCAATAGTGTTAAGTACATTTATATTATGGTGCAACTGATCTTCAAAACTCTGTACCCATTAAACAACTTCCCATGTCCACACCCCCCAGTTCCTGGTAACCACTATTCTACTTTCTATTTCCCAGTTTAACTACTTTAGATACCTCATACAAGTGGAATCGTACAACATTTTGGTTTTTTGTGACTGGTTTATTTCACTTAGCATAATGTTGTCAGCATTCATCCATGTTGCAGCATGTCAGAATTTCCTTCCTTTTTTTTTTTTTTTTTTTTTTGAGGTGGGGTCTCACTCTGTCGCCCAGGCTCACTGCAACCTCTACCTCCTGGGTTCAGTGGCACAATCATCACTCACTGCAGGCTCTATCTCCTGGGCTCAAGTAATCCTCCCATTTCATTCAGCCTTCAGAGTAGATGGGACTACAGGTGTGTGCCACAATGCCCACTAATTAAAAAAAAATTTTTTTTTTTTTGAGACGAAGTCTCACTCTGTGGTTCAGGCTGGAATGCAGTGATGTGATCTTGACTCACTGCAATGTCTGCCTCCTGGGTCCTGGTTCAAGCAATTCTCTTGCCTCAGCCTCTCGAGTAGCTGGGATAACAGGCATGTGCCACCATGCCGAGCAAATTTTTGGTTTTTCAGTAGAGACGGGGTTTCACCATGTTGGCCAGGCTGGTTTCAAACTCTTGACCTCTTGATCTGCCTGCCTTGGCCTCCCAAAGTGCTAGGATTACAGGCGTGAGCCACCGTGCCCGGCCAATCCTGAATCTTATACTGGAGGAGAAAAATGCTATAAAGGATATTATGCAGTCAGTTGACAAAATTGGAACACAAATAGCAGATTAAAGTATCATATTAATGTTAACATTACAGAAGTTGATAAATTATGTAAGAGGCCAGGTGCAGTGACTCATGCCTGTAATCCCAGCACTTTGGGAGGTGGAGTGGGTGGATCACCTGAGGTCAGGAGTTCGAGACCAGCCTGGCCAACATGGGGTAACCTCGTCTCTACTAAAAATACAAAAATTAGCCAGGCATGGTGGCGCACACCTGTCATCCCAGCTACATGGAGGCTGAGGCAGGAGAATTGCTTTAACCTGGGCAGCAGAGGCTGCAGTAAGCTGAGACTGCACAACTGCACTCCAGCCTGAGTGACAGAGCAAGACCCTAACTCAAAAAAACTAAATGTGAGAGTGCATTCTCAGTGAGAGAGAGAGAGAGAGAAAGAGAGAGAGGAGAGAGAAAGAGACAGAGAACCTAAGTCCCCAAAGAACCTTGGTGAACCCAGCTCTTCCTTTACAGGCAGAATGTACCAAGATTGCAACATCCTGAGATAAGGAGGAACAACCCAGGCTCTGTCCTCGTTCCTCCTAGAACAGATGTCCTGCAGCACTTGTGATCAGTAAGTCAAGTCCTGGTCGGAGTATAAAACCCAGAATGAAGTGGTGGAGTGCTTTTTGAGTCCCTTGGCTGCAGTGTGAAGTGGAGCTCGTGCAGATGAGACTCCCTCTGTCCTGAGCACCTTTCTTGAGGCTTGAGGACCAGTTCACCTTGGATCCTAGGCTTCTGTTGGGTTTTGCAGCCTATGTGGGGGTGGTAAAGTTGCTTTGCCTGACTTGTGCAAGTGTGCTATCTCATTGGACTTATACTTGGGCATCTGGGTTTGTGCAAAATCTCCTAGCAAATGCGGGAGTCTTAGCAGAAATTAATGAGGTGCTTAGAGTCCTCCCTTGGGATTGGTAATCAGTGTGTGATGTTTCTCTCTCAGGGACTGACACTGGTGTACAGTATTCTGCCTAACAGAGAGAGAGAAAGAACATGAAAGAGCAGATGAAGTAAAATGAACTAGGTTAATCTAAATTAAGAGTATGGATTTTTATTTTTATTTTTAGAGACAAGGTCTCGCTATGTTGCCTGGGTTGGCTGGCCTTGAACTCCTGGCCTCAAGCAATCCTCTCACCTTAGCCTCCCAAAGTGCTGGGATATAGGCGTGAGCCACCAGCTCTGCCAACATTGACTGTTCTTGACACCATTTTTAGTTTTTGCAACTTTTCTTTCTTTCTTTCCGTTTTGAGACAGAGTCTTGCTCTGTCACCCAGGATGGAGTGCAGTGGTGCAATCACAACTCACGGCAGCCGTGAGCTCCTGGGCTCAAGCAATCCTCCCACCTCAGCTTCCCAAGTAGCTGGGACTACAGGTATGCACTGCCATGCCTGGTTAATTAAGAAAAAAGAATTTTTTTTTCTTTTTTTTTTGGTAGAGACAGGGTCTCTGTCTCTATGTTGCTGAGCGTGATCTCAAACTCCTGGGCTCAAGTGATTCTTCTGCCTTCACCTCCCAAGGTTCTGGGATTGCATACATGAGCCACTGTGCCTGGTCACAACTTTTCTACAAGTTTGAAATTCTTTTTAAGTACAAACTTTTAATATTTTAATTATTTTTAAAACTGAGCTGGCATGGCATAAAATAAAAACAAATTTAAAATGCAAGTGAAAGTTTATTTAGAGATAAATTTCTGGGCATAGTCCTAAGTCTGTGAAAACTTATGGTCTAAATAAAGTTGGCTGCACTAATAACAATAAGAAAATTAATTTTTAACCTATTGAACTTTACCTAATCAGAAGGGCTTGGTGTAAAATAAAGACCAAAATAAAAACATTTTAAAGGTTATCTGGGGTCAGGCGTGGTGGCTCATGCCTGTAATCCCAGCACTTTGGGAGGCTGTGGAAGGTGGATGACTTGAGGTCAGGAGTTTGAGCCTGACTAACATGGTGAAACTCCATCTCTACTAAAAATACAAAAATTAACAGGGTGTGGAGGTGTGCCCCTATAGTCCCAGCTAATTGGGAGGTTGGAGCAGGGGAGTCACTGGAACCCAGGAGGCAGAGGTTGCAGTGAGCTGAGATCAGGCCACTGCACTCCAGCCTGGGCAACAGAGCAAGACTCCATAAGAAAATAAATAAATAAACAAATACATAAACATAAAAAAATTAAGGTTATCTGGGCTAGGTGCAGTGGCTCATCCCTGTAATCCCAGCACTTTGGGCGGCCAAGGCAGGTGGATCACCTGAGGTCAGGAGTTTGAGACCAGCCTAACCAACATGGTGAAACTACATCTCTACTAAAAATACAAAAATTAGCCGGGCATGGTGGCGAACGTCTGTAATCCCAGCTACTCGGGAGGCTGAGGCAGGAGAATCACTCGAACAAAGAGTGAGGTTTGAACACTGAGAATCACTCAGTGTTCACTGAGGTTTGTTTTTTTTGGTTACCTAGCCACAGGACTATTTTGTCTTTGATGCCTCTAGGGAAACAGCCTGTTGCATGGCAAGAGTGATGCCATCTTGAAGTAAAACTGCCATAGTGACCTATGCTTGAACCCCCACATACCAAGGTGCTCGGCAGTAAGGTCTCTAAACACTTCCTGTAGCATAGATAACCCCTCGTGGTCACATGTCTTGACAAGAACGTCTGAGAGACCAGGTGCACATGTTTTGCCCTAAAAGCTTGTATATAAAGAATATCTTCTGGCCAGGCATGGTGGCGTGTACCTGCAGTCCCATCACTTTGGGAGGCTGAGGCAGGAGGATTGCTTGAGGCCAGGAGTTGGAGACTGACCTGGGTGACATAGTGAGAATCCAGTTCTACAAAAAATAAAAATAAAAATAAATTAGCCAGGTGTGATCGTGTGTACCTGTAATCCCTGCTACTTGTGGGGCTGAGGCAGCAGGACTGCTTGAGCTCAGGAGTTTGAGACCAGCCTGGGCCACATAATGAGACCCCCATCTACACACACATACTGATATGGTTAGGCTCTGTGTGCCCACCCAACTACCATCTCGAATTGTAATCCCCACATATTGAGGAACGGACCTGGCGGGAGGTGACTGGATCATGAGGGTGGTTTCTTTCATGCTGTTCTCATGATAGTGTGAGTGAGTTCTCACGAGATCTGAGAGTGATCTTGTGAGATCCCTTGTGATGGTGATGTTAACTGTCCCTGCCTTGCCACCTTGTGAAGAAGACGTTTACTTCTCCTTGGCCTTCTGCCATTATTGTGAACTTTCTAAGGCTTCCCGGCCATGTGGAACTGTGAGTCAATCAAACCTCTTTCCATTATAAATTACCCAGTCTTGAGTAGTTCTTTTTTTTTTTTTTTGAGATAAGAGTCTCTCTCTGTCGCTCAGGCTGGAGTGCAGTGGCATGATCTGGGCTCACTGCATTCTCTGCCTCCCAGGTTCAAGCGATTTTCCTGCCTCAGCCTCCTGAGTAGCTAGGATTACAGGCGCCTGCTGCCACGCCCGGCTAATGTTTGTGTTTTTAGTAGACAGTTTCCTATGTTGGTCAGGCTGGTCTCGAACCCCTGACCTCAGGTGATCCACCCATCTTGGCTTCCCAAAGTGCTGGGATTACAGGTGTGAGCCACCAAGCCCGGCCACATAATTTTTTTCACTGATTCATAATAATGAGCCAGAGTTGTATTCCATCGCCTAGGCTGGAGCACAGTGGTGTGATCACAGCTCACTGCAACCTTGACCTCCCAGGTTCAGGCGATCCTTTCATCTCAGCCTTCCTAGTAGCTGGGGCCACAGTTACGTGCCACAGTGCCCGGCTCATTTTTATATTTTACTGTAGAGATGTGGTCTCGCTATGTTACCCAGACTGGTTTCAAACTCCTGGGCCCGCAATCTACCTGCTTGGATCTCCCAAAGCGCTAGGATTACAGGCCTGAGCCAGCGCACCCCGTAATCTTACATCATTTTGATTAGGAATTAGTCCTCAGAAACTAGTCATGGCATTCAGCTGTATCTTCGGCTCAAAAAAAAAAAAAAAAAAAAAAAAAAGAAACCACTCATGGCAGGAGACAGTAAACATCTCTTGCTTTATCCACCATGCATACATTTGAGTTGGGATTCTTTTGCTGTAAAACTTGATCTTCAGCTAGATTCAGGTCACTTTATTATTACTCGTGGTTGTCAACAGTGCATGCTAATAAACTTATTTTTCAGGTATGCAGTGGTGTAAGTTGGTTAGATTTACTACAGTGTTCAGTTCTCGAAAACGTAAGGCATTTCCATATAACTTCTTAGAACACGTATTTCATTTTCAGTTACCTGCTACTATAATTACGGTAGTTTTCTATTTATGAAAGAGTTTATCTTAAACTTACCTAGAATTAAAAGTTAATTTAAAGAAAGTACTAATTATGACAAAGGCAGGGAGCCGTCAGCACTTGAAACCACAGTTTGCTACTATAGGAAGGTGGAATGTTTTTAATTTCAAAAAGAGAGAAAGAAAGAATCACGGACTTCAAAAAACTGGTTCAGTAGGAGGGGGGCGGGTGCCAGATAGCTATGGAAGCCCTGAGGGCCCAGGAAGAGCCTGGAACGCGTTAGCTGCTCCACCGGGAGCGGGAGGAAAAGACGCCTCCCGCGAGGGCGATGGAGTGCGCAGGCGCATCGGCGCGTTCGGGCTGGGGCCCTGGGCTTCACCGCGCAGGCGTGGGCGCCGCCGCTGGCGTGGTCCCCACGGAGCTGCCGTAGCGGACCCAGCCCAGCCAGGAGCGTTCAGGATGAGCTCAGCTGCGGCGGACCACTGGGCGTGGTTGTTGGTGCTCAGTTTTGTGTTTGGGTGCAATGTTCTTAGGATCCTCCTCCCGTCCTTCTCATCCTTCGTAAGTGGTTGCCAGGCCTCCCAAGGGCCTGTGGGGACGCTGCCCCAGTCCTTCGACTGGTCTGCCGTAGGAACAGGGGTCTCAAATGGGAGACTGAAGGCCAGATTCAGCCCGTAGCAGCGTCTTGATTGGTCTTTAAGCTTTTTTGAGATAGTTGCTAGCGTCTAAAAGAGGCGAAACTTTACCCCCAATTTATTTAGTAATTCCTGATCTTAAGAATTTCTGCGTTCTAGGGGGTTGGCAGGAGAAACACCCGGTAACCCTTGGCCACGCGCTCACGTGGCAGGAGTCTTCTGGCTGTGGGTGGCGGAGGCGAATCTCATACTGGGAGTGCCCAGTGCCCCGCTGCCAGCCTCACTCGTTTCCGTTAACCCCGGTCCCTAGAGGCATTCGAGCAGCCCCCGGCTAGGATTTCCCAGAAGCCTGGCGGGCGATGTCAGCTGTTCGAGGTACAGGAGAGATGGATCCTCACGTCCAGGAGCCCACATTCTTGGGGTGGGTAGGGTGGGAGACAGGTGCAGAGAGAATCTCAGCACAACGTGATGCTTTCAGTATCCAAGGGAGCAGCCAGCTTGGGGAGCACCCTCTTTCTGTCAGGCGTTTTGCCCAGGCAGTGAGTACATTTCCAACGTGTCACGGCTTCTGGGAGAGGCGAGTATTATCATCGCATCCTCCTTTACCCCCCGGAGGAGTCTGGCTCAGAGAATTTAGTAGTTGCACTAAATCATCCACCTAGTGACTGGAGGTCGAGATTAGATTGCCTGTTGGAGCAGGGAGAGGGATTCGGTGGCAAATTGGACGGGGCGTGGTGGGATGTTGGCATGGGAGGTGTGGGGACATTGGGAACTGTCCCCGGGAATGAGCGCCATGTGTAGCCCACAGCAGGAATGAGGAGCCGTTGGGCAAAGACAGACCTCAAAGATTGGGCGCATTGTCTTGGAACACAGTTCTTGCTTTTCTCTCCTAAGATAAATTGGTAGTAATGGAGTATGTTTTATTCCACCAGTATTCATAGTGCTTGTACTTGTGCAAAACTATTCTTACTGTCCCCATTGTCTTACTATCTGCATTGTTCTGAGATACGGGCAATTCTCTTTTACCCCCTGAGCCTCTTTCAGAATCTTTCCTCATGTTATCCAGTCTTTAACACGATGTTTCAGGTCCTTAGCATTGCATAAAAGACTTTTGACAAGCTGGCCCATGCTCATGTTTATTTTTATTTTTAACCGTAAAATTCACATAATATGAAACTTGTCTTTATCATTTTTAGGTGTACAGTTCAGTGGCATTAAGTACATTCACATTTTTGTATAACCATTATCCCAGAACTTTATTATTACTATTTTTTTAAGACGGTCTGGCTCTGTGTAGTGGTACAATCTCGGCTCATTGCAACCTCTGCCTCCCAGGTTCAAGTGATCTCCCACCCCAGCCTCCCAAGTAACTGGGACCATAGGCATGCACCACCGTGCCTGGCTATTTTTTGTATTTTTGATAGAAATGGAGACTTGCTGTGTTGGCCAGGCTGGTCTCAAACTCTAAACCTCAAGCCACCTGCCCACCTTGGCCTCTCAAAATGCTGGGATTACAGATGTGAACCACTGCACCCGGCCCCCATCCCAGAACTTTTTCATCTCTTCTAACTGAAACTCTTGTACCCAATTAAACAACGACTTTCCATTCCTACCTCTTCCTGACAACCACCATTGTACTTTGTGTCTCTATGAATTTGACTACTCTTGGGACCTCATATATGTGGAATCAGACAGTATTTTTCCTTTTGTGTCTGGCCTCTTTCAGTTGGCATAATATCCTTAAGGTTCATCTGTGTCATAGCATGGGTCATGATTTCCTTCCCTTTTCAGGCTGAATAGTATCTCATTGTGTGTATAAGCCACATTTTGTTTATTCATTCATCCGTCTCTGGACACTTGGGTTTTTTCCACCTTTTGACTATTGTAGATAATGCTAAAATGTTTGCAAATATCTCTTTGAGTCTCTGCTTTCAGTTTTTCTGGACATATACCCAGAAGTGGAATTGCTGGATCTATGGTGATTCTATGTTTAATTTTTTTGAGAAACCATCGTACTGTTTTCCATAGCAGCCACACCATTCGACATTCCCACCAGCAGTGCAGAAGGGTTCCAGTTGCTCCACATCCTTCAACATGTATTTTGTTTTCTTATTTATTCTTTTTTTATTTTTTTATTTTTATTTTGAGATGGAGTCTCATTCTGTCACCCAGGCTGGAGTGCAGTGGCTCAATCTTGGCTTACTACAACCTCTGCCTCTCGAGTTCAATCAATTCTCCTGTCTCAGCCTCCCAAGTAGCTGGGATTACTGGTGTGTGCCACCACACCCAGCTAATTTTTTGTATTTTTAATAGAGATGGGGTTTAGTAGAGATGAGAGCTATACTGGCCAGGCTAGTCTTGAACTCCTTGACCTCAGGTGATGCGCCCGTCTCAGCCTCCCAGAGCGCTGGGATTGTGGGCATGAGCCACCACACCCAGCCTTTTTGTTGTTGTTGATATACTAGTCATCCTAATGAATGGAAGGTGGTATCTCATTTTAGTTTTGATTTGCATTTCCCTAATAATAAGTGATGTTGAGTATCTTTTCAGATGCTTATAGCCATCTGTTTATCTTTGGAGATATGTCTAGTCACATCTTTTGTCCCCTTTTAAAGTCCAGTTTATTTTTTTGTTGTTGAGTTAGTTCGTTTTATTATTATTAATTTTTTTTTGAGACAGAGTTTCTGTTGCCCAGGCTAGAGTGCAATGGTGTGATTGTGGCTCACTGCAGCCCCGGCCTCCTGGGTTCAAGCGATTCTCCTGTCTGCATGTGCCACCACGCCCAGCTAATTTTTGTGTTTTTTTAGTAGAGAGGGGGTTTCACCATGTTGACCAGGCTAGTCTTGAACTTCTGACCTCAGGTGATCCACTGGCTTTGGGCTCCCAAAGTATTGGGATTACAGGCATGAGCCACTGTGCCTGGCCAATAATTTTTTAACTTTTGTTTTAAGTTCAGGGATACATGTGCAGGTTTGTTACATAGTTAAGTTTGTGTCATGGGAGTTCTTTGTACAGATTATTTTGCCACCCAGTTATTAAGCCTAGTACTCATTATTTTTCCTGATCGTCTCCCTGCTCCCACCCTCCATCCTCTGAAATAAAAAAATTTGTTTTTAGAGGCAGGGTCTTGCTCTGTAACTCAGGACCTGTGTCCACATCCTGTACTGCCTCCTACAAGCTTATGGCCTCTCTAATCTCAATGCAGTTAGCTTTCTTAAACCCATTTCCCTTTGGGTGTAACACTTGTCAGCCAGGTTCAGAAGGATAACGTAATTATCCTAACAGAGTATACCCTGCTCCCCCGTAATTGGTAACAGAGATGTTTGGCCTGGTCACTGGGTTTATGGTGAGGTCTGTAAAAAGCTTTAAGGAACTCGCTGGTCTTGAGTAGGGTCAAATGTTGCTCCTTCACCATCATCAGAGGCTGCCTCTTCACAGCCACGGATTTGAGGATTCAAGTGGGAAAGACTCATGACAAGCAGCAAAAAGTCGAATTGGGAAAACAGTGCCGTCAGGGATGGGGCCATGCTCGGGTACTTAGATTATAACCTCCCTTGGGATTGTTTCTGAAGCTTTTGTCCTGGCAGAAGTTAGGGAGGGAGCACACTGATCTCATCAGCAAGTTTAGGCTGCACTGGTCCTCCCCGTGTGAGGCCCTTTAGGAGGTCTGAAGTATCAGAAGTCCTTGGGTCAGCTAAGCCTAGCAAGGTCCTGGGAAGTGATCTCAGCTGTCCACTGCGGTGGGGGTGGGATACCTGGTGTGGCGTGGTTGGAATTTTCCTGGGAATCTCTCCCTCCTCTTCAACTCATGGTTGAGAGAGCCCAGTTCATTCAGTTGGTGGTCCGGGGCTTTCTTCAGCTATAGGAGGGGAACAAAGACGCCTTTGGTGAGCACCGGCTTTGCAGGTGCAGGGGAGGTGCAATGCGCAAGCGCCCCAGGACTGGCACGGGCTCAAGGTCCATGCAAACAGCATGCATTGCGCAGGCGTCCCAAGACTGGCGCCGGCTCAAGGTCCAGGCCAACAGCATGCACTGCGCAGGTGCCCCAGGACTGGCGCGGGCTCAGTCCATGCAAACCGGACGACTGCGCAGGCGTCCCAGGACTGGCTTGGGCTCAGAGTCCATGCAAACCGGACGATTGCGCAGGCGCCCCAGGACTGGCGCGGGCTCAAAGTCCACGCAAACAGCATGTATTGCGCAGGCGTCCCATGACTGGCGCCAGCTCAAGGTCCATGCAAACAGCATGGTGCGCAGGCGTCCCAGGACTGACGCGGGCTCAGAGTCCATGCAAACCACACGCACTGCGCAGGTGCCCCAGGACTGGGGCAGGCTAAGGGTTCTTGCAAGCCGCATGCACTGCGCAGGCGCCAGGAAGCCCTTCCTTGCAGCCCTAGCTTTGTAGATAAAGGACGCTTCGCGGGTTGCCTTCTGGGTTTATGGGGCCGACCACCGTTTGAAATGTAACATTTTCTAAATTATCCTTCACTTTCTGCTATAAAGAGTGGCCACTCCTTTTCCTCTAGGGGACTGAAGCAAGAGGAGGATGTTGCAGGGTTTGCCTCTGTGGTCATCTTCTTGAGAGCAACCCGCCCCCATACCCGTTTCCTCAGAGCAGTTGCTTAGTGAGTCTGCCAGGGACCAGGCTTGGGGATGGTCTCAAGTATTAGTTTAGGGGGACGACGCTCTGCGTCACAGGACCTGCCCCTGAGCCCTCCGACTGCGAAGCGCGCTGGTGAAGTGCGCATGTGCAGGCAGGGCTTCCTGTGGGGCTCTCGCGGGGGCAGCAGCCAAGGACAGGGGCCCTGGCAGCCTGGAGAGCTGCCAGCTTCTCGGCCCTGGCTGGCGGGGGTCCTGGCCGAGAGTGGCATCTAGGTGTGTTTAGGGTCTGGAGATTCTTGGGTTGGAGGTCTCTGCCCTCTGTGGTTGGGGACCTCAGGGTGACCTGAGTTGGCGATTCCTGGGTTTGCCTACTCTGCTGCTGGCAGGGAAAAGCACGGGCTGTGCACATTGTCATGCCATCAGTTAATTCCCGGCGAGGGAGTGGGAGAGGTGAAGTGGGAGTTTGAATCTCCCCAGGGTGACCCCAAAGTCAGGCCTCGGCATTTTGCCTGTTGGCAAAGAGGACATTGAACCTGGACAGGATCTGCAGCTGACAGTGGCAGGAAGACATTATGAGCTGAGACAGATGGGCTGCCAGCATCTTTCTAAGGTGGACAGGAGAATTGGGTCTCCCCTTTTTTCCTCCATGCTTGAGTCATCTTGATAAGAATTTTATAAACTCATTTTCTGCTTCAGAATATCTTGTGGCCTATCTCCAGGTCCTTGAAAGGCTGTGCCCTGTACAGCTTGTTTTTGCCAACTGTGAGTTTTAATGGTCTGGAAGGTGGGTTTTGAGTACATAAAAAGATTCCAGAGATTTACTTTTGTTGTAAAAATTAATATTTGCATTATTACATTTAGACTCAGATCTTATTAAATCTTACAATGCGTAATTCTAGAACATTTTAACACTTGTATGTGGCTCTTGGATTAACATTGATACATATTTGCAAATTTATACCTTAAAGCTTTTTTTTTTTTACACACAGGGTCTCACTCTGTTGCCCTGGCTATAGTGCAGTGGTGCCATCATAAGTCACAGCAGCCTCAACTTCTCAGGCTCAAGCGATCCCCGCCCCCCACCTCAGCCCCCCAAGTAGCTGGGGCCATAGGGACCACAGGCATGCGTCAGCATGCTTGACTAATTTTTAATTTTTTTGTAGAGATGGGGTCTTGGCATGTTGCCCAGGCTGGTTGTGAACTCCTGTGCTCAAACGATCCTCATGCCTCAGTCTCCCAAAGTGCTAGGATTACAAATGTGAACCTCTGCGCCCGGCTCAGACTTTTATTGTGCTTATACATGTAATAGAGGTAATTACTTTTCTCAAGCACCAGTTTTTTTGCTAACCTTACAAAGCTGCCTTCAGTTTTCCTCAAGTTCACCCTTCTGCCTTCACTCACCTCGCCTTCCTGAGTTTTGTGTATTCCCTATAATGGCAAATAATGTCTTGGAACCGCTTTTTCTCTTTAAAATATAGTTTTAAAAGTCAGATTTATTGAAGTGTAATTTGTATAAGGTGAAATTATCAAAAAGTCCTTAGCAGTGTCTGTAGATTTTCCTTGCTTTTGAAAAATTTTGTGATTCATCTAAGAGAATTTGGCCCATTCCTGTTTCTTTCTCCAGAGTGGATCAGGCTGGAGTATAGCTCAGTTAGAGTATTGGGTAGTGGCCAGGGCAGAGGCACCACAAAAAAGAGCTGGGTTTGAAGACCCCCTGCTACCTGCACAAGGCCTGCCAGAAACTGCGCGGCAGCGAACACACTGCACAGGCGCTGTTAGGAGGCCTCAGGGGGCGTCCCAGGAACCTGCGCATGCACAGACACCCTCAGGTGACGATTCAGCTTTACAGCTCTAACTGGAGAGTTGCCCCTACTGTGTGCGGCAGGTGGAGGGGAGCTGTGGGCTGGAAGGTGGGGGAACTCATGTATTGTGCACTTGCTGTGTGCCAGGCACACTTTAGATATGCTATAACATTTCATCTTTTTAAAATTAATTTTTAAAAAATTTCAAAACAAATACAAATGTGCAGAAAAGTTGTGCATACAATCAATACAAAGAACTGAGTTTGTTTCCTGACCCATTTGGGAGTTGTCAGCTGGAACCCCCTCATTTCCAGATAGTTGGGTATGCAAAAGAATCTTGGGGGCCGGGCACGGTGGCTCATGCCTATAATCCCAGCATTTTGGGAGGCCAAAGGGGGCGGATCGCTTGAGCTCAGGAGTTCACAGGCAGCATAGTGAGACCCCGTGTCTATTAAAAATTTAAAAAGATTAGCCAAGTGTGGTGGTGCACGCCTGTGGTCCCAGCTACTCAGGATACTGAGATGGGAGGATCGCTTGAGCCCAGGAAGTCGAGGTTGCAGTGAGCCAAAATTTAATACAGGCATGTACATTACTACGATCTGATCCTCAGGCCCTGTGCAGGTTCCCCACGTATTGCAGTAACGTCCTTAACAGGGAAAAGACCTAGTTTGGAATCACGCGTTGCATTTCCTTCCCTCTAGTCTCCTAATATCTGGAGGAGTTTCTCGGTCTTCCCTCTACTTTCATGGCTGTCATTTCTGAGTATTAGAGGACATTGATTTCCCAGAATGGATGCCTCCTGGCATGTCTGATATTTGGCCGGGATATCTGAGAGAGAGTGCTGTATTCTCATTGTGTCTCATCCGCTTGTGTGGGACTGGAATTGGGGGATGTTCGCTGATCCCTTGGGGCAGGTGGCAGAAGCGCCTCCGAGGGTTTTTAGACCTGGGTTCTGGGGCGCCCGCGCAGTACCTGGACCAGGCCATCCCGGCAAGTCGGCGGGCGCCACCTGGCGGCCACTGCCGACTCGTTGCGCTCTAGTCCCCCCTTCCCTCCCGTGGCCTTGGCCTGGGGCGGTTCGCTGTAGAGTGGAAGGCTGGGGCTGGCGTGGTGAACAGGGGACTGCGGGGGCGGCGCAGGCGGGTCCCCAGGTCATGCGGGGCCCCTCTGCTCACAAGGAGCGGCCAGGGGAGGGTGCCTCTTTGTTTACTTCTGTATTTCTCTGCCTATCTGTGGAAACCACAGATTTTCTTCACCACGAGATTCATTCTGATCCTCTCCGAGACGGACTGACTTTTCTTTCCTCCCTTCCTTTCTCTTTCTTTCATTTTTAAAAATCTATTTATTTACAGACTGGGTTGTGAAACTGGCTAATTTTTGTATTTTTTGTAGAGGCAGGGTTTCACCTGCCAAAGCTGCTCTCAAACTCCTGGGATCGAGTGTTTTACCTGCCTTGGCCTCCCAAAGTGCTGGGATTATAGGCGTGAGCCACCGCACCTGGCCTTTTTTTCTTTTGTCTTTTCTTTTTGAGACAAGGTCTCACTCTGTTGCCCAGGCTGAAGTCCAGTGGCATGATCTCAGCTCACTGCAGCCTTGAACTCCTGTACTCAAGAGATCCTCTCATCCCGGCCTCCCAGAGTGTTAGGGTTTCAGGCTGAGTCACCATGCCGGGCTGAGGTATCTTTTTAAGTGTTTTTGCTGAAAGTGAGAAGACTGGCTTCCATTACCCTCAGTGTTTTTATTCTGTGATCACCTCTTTGTAATTAAGCTCTGGTGTTACCTGTGTGAATGCACACCTTGCCCCGCCTGGGATCTGGCACTGGCAGGGTTCCTTCTCGTCTTACATGTCCGTCCCCCTCACCTTACAGACCCTGACTTCTGAGTCAGGCTGCCCTTTCTTTATTGGGGACCCCTGTATCACCATGCTTGGCCCTGATGCCTCTTGCCAGGGTGCCACTCTATGGGAAGGCCCTCTGCGCGTGGGTGCTGCCACCTGCCCTGGGCCCCGCCTCCCCACTGTTATCCTGCACCTGCGTCTTGCTTTGCCCTGTCTAATCTAGGTCTGAATGCTTCAGGGAGAGGAGAGGACACATGTTCCCTGTCACTGGAATAATAGCTCTGATGATGGAATTGATTTTCATTTCATAATTGCGAAAGAGACATATATTTGTATTGGAACAATTAATGGGCATATCTGCAAAAGGAAATAGTTTGAATAGCAATTTGAATATTAGGGTTTTTTTTTTTTTGGTGGTTATAGGGAGCTGTAACAGCCAGCAGAGGCTGGCTGTGTAGGTAGAGGGCAGCTTGCCGAGTTTGCAGAGGTGAGAGTAGGATGTTGGAGGAAGATATATCGGTTCTGTCTGGCCAAACCCATGCTGGAGTCCCCTCAAAAGCGGTGGCAGGGGAATTCCCTCAAGGGGCTGTTCCAGGCTGTCCAGAGATGGGGCTGGCTGGGATTCCAAAGAAAGAAGTACTAAACACCAGGGTGATCAGTTCACAGCATTTGAAGGGAACTTACAAGGAGCTGCAGCAGTCCCGGGATGGCCAGTGAGAGCAAGGGACCTGTAGCTACGGATGTTTGCCTCCAGGGCGTTGGGTAACGGAGTTGATGTGGGAGTTTAAGGACTTTGTCATGCGGGGCGAGTTTGTAGGTGTTTCTCAGCAGGATGAATCTTCCGGTGTTCTCCAGCAACAGCCTTCACTCTTTATCTCTTTATCAGTCCTGGGAACATTCACGGCCCCAGTTTGGGTTCAAGCCTGCAGGGAAACACAACTGGCTGGGTCCCAGAGTGGTCAGGGCATAGAAATAAGGTCGGGGAGGGGAGGACTGGGTACGCTCCTGTGGCCCGAGGTGGAAGGTGCTGATCCCTGCTGTCCACCCTGCCAGATGTCCAGGGTGTTGCAGAAGGACGCGGAGCAGGAGTCACAGATGAGAGCGGAGATCCAGGACATGAAGCAAGAGCTCTCCACAGTTAACATGATGGACGAGTTTGCCAGATACGCCAGGCTGGAAAGAAAGATCAACAAGATGACGGATAAGCTCAAAACCCATGGTACTGTGTCTGTCACAGCCTGAAGGCTTCACGAGAGCTGATTAATAGAGAAGTCTTTATGCAAAGATTCCTAGAATATATGCTTTGCTTCTTGATGTTCTGAATGTTGATAGAGACTTTTAAGTTATCTGGAGGAAACTCAGTAATAATTACTACTTTCTCCTTATTTGCTGGTGAACTTTTGCTTTTTGAGCACAGAAACATCTAAGATCCTCTCAGATTTTCTTCAGAGCCAACTTGTTATTGTAGGTTTTCATTTTCAAATCTCACAGTAGATTCCCAGAGGCTTTTGTTCCACACTCTAGGAAAATGCCCAGCAGTGTTCTCTTCCGAGGGTAGCCTTCAGTTACAGTCTCCTGTGATGAAGAGCGCTTTCTCAGGGCAGCCCGTGTGCTGAGGGACCCTGTGGTGTGTGCACAGTTGGAGAGCTGTCTCCGTGGCCAGGAAAACAGATAGAGGGGGCCGGTCCAGGCACAGGACAAGCTGGACTCCCACAGGGATTCATGTACTATGCAGACTGGAGAATGGGGGGGACGTTTACTCCTGCTGGTAAGGGGTAACTGCATTATACAAAGAACCTTTCATTCCATGAGTCATTTAAAGAGTTTTCAAAATTAAAGGTATTCAAATCTCACAATCTGAGTGTGATTCTATTTTAAATAATGGCATAATGAGATGGTGGGTGGCTTTAAAAATTCTATTTTATATTTTCTAAATATATTGAGTGATTGTTCCATCAATATATTGAGTGATTGTTCCCTTATAAAACTATTTTATAAGGGAAAATAACATTTCTGTGTATTTGAATATTTCTTTTTTTATTTTTTATTTTTATAAAGACGGGGTTTCACCATGTTGGTCAGGCTGGTCTTGAACTCCCGACCTAAGGTGATCCGCCCGCCTTGGCCTCCAAAGTGCTTGGATTACAGGCGTGAGCCACCACATCCGGCCATATTTGAATATTTCATTAATTTTTCAGGACTGACATAATTATTTATCCTATTTTTCCTTTCAGTAAAAGCTCGGACAGCGCAATTAGCCAAGATAAAATGGGTGATAAGTGTGGCTTTCTACGTATTGCAGGTAAGTGTGCTAGAGCGTCACCTGGGTCATTGGAGTTGGGGACCCCGGGCCTTGAGCGGTGCCTGTGCCTGCAGACCCAGGCCGGGAGTTGGGGCTGTTCTACCTTCAGCTGTCATGTCGTGTGGTCTCACACGGAGCTCTGAACACTCTGAGGCTCTAAGTCAGAAAGCCTTTCTCTTGAGGAGAGTTGTTAAAGTTTGGGACTTTTTGGCAGGTGAACTGTGAAGTAACTTCTCGGAGAGCTTTCGCCATGCCTTTATCCCAGTGCGGTTTGAAGGGCCTGGCAGGGTGCTATGAGAAGCTGAGAGACGACTTCGTTTTTCCTGAGATTTTCAATCATTTTGGTCCCTACTCAATAACTGGTCTACTTCATGGACACTCTCCGCTCTCCTGGTAGAGAACCAGTTTTTCCGACTGGAATCGGCTTCTAGCTTCCTGTCTGAGACTTAACGCAGGTGGCCTCTCCCGGAGCTGTCCAGGGCTCTGCTTCGGCCTGAGAGCGCATTTGTGCTGCCCAGACACCTTCGGCAGCTGCCGTAAACATCTGAGTTGCAGTACTGTGGGATCTAGTACTGAGTCAGTTCACGCCCACGCCCAGAAAACTTAGTTTGGGGCTTATATTTCAGGAAATTGATCCTGAGGCACTGTCACTTGCTAAGAGATAGGTGTCCTGCAGACAAAGGAGTTAGGCCAGCAGCCCTCTTTCATTCTCCTCTTCTGAGTGGCCTATTCAAGCCAGAAAGGGGACAGATGACAGTTGAAGGAATGCTGCTGGGGGAAGGAGGGAAATGAAGCATCCCCCAGCATTGAAACTTACATGCTCACCTCTGCGTGCCTTGCTAACACTGGTGTATGTGGGAGAATTCGCTGTTTTTTTCAAGGATGGCTTTTGTCACTAATAAGGTATATTTTGCATACAGTCCAGCTACTCAAAGGAGATACTCAGTGAGAAAAGCACACCCATGTTATGGGAGCCTTTGGTTAGTTTATCAGCTAATTTAAAGTATGTATAGATTATATTCATCCTAAAACAGTGAAATGGCACTTCCCCTATGAAGGCTCGCCTACTTGCTGGCAGTGTTCCAGACGTGCTGCCGAGCTCGTCGTTAATTGCACTTCCTACTTCGAGGTTTCACCAGGGGACATTAGTGGCCGTGCGTGCTCATCTGTCATCTGTGGGGGCTGGGTTCACAGGCTTGAGGTGGTTCAGTCTGGAGGGTTTTCCTGGTTTTGTTTTCGCATTTCCCTGTCTTCCTATTGTGTTGTGGGTTGTGTGATTGGCAGGCTGCTTCACTCACCAGAGGTGTCTTTCCAGGCTGCCCTGATGATCTCACTCATTTGGAAGTACTATTCTGTTCCTGTGGCTGTCGTGCCGAGTAAATGGATAACCCCTCTAGACCGCCTGGTAGCCTTTCCTACTAGAGTAGCAGGTAAGTATTTTCTGGAAGACACATTGGAAGAGTGTGGATAGGCTTATGTAGAGGCATGTGGTAGAAGATTAAGTTAGCCTGACATCCTCCTCACCGTCCATTTAGTGAGCGGGGTTTTGTGTCTCAGCCTCACACGAGGCGTGCCGTGAAGAAACTGAGGTCTAGGAAAGTTACTTCTGCTGTCCGGTGTCACGAGAATGTTAAGGAGCAAAGCTGGAATTCAGTCTGATATCTGTTTCCAGGATTCATGCCCAGGAATCCTAGTGATACCCCCTTGAAACACTACCTGTTGTTCCAAAATTCTGTGTCTTTTCAGTCCCTGTTACGGTTGGCCTCTCTGGAGCACTTGCTGCTCTTGGCTATTTTCTTTTCTTTTCTTTTCTTTTTTTTTTTTTCAGCTAGAGTTTCACTCCGTCACCCAGGCTGGAGTGCAATGGTGCGATCTCGGCTCACTGCAACCTCCGCCTCCCAGGTTCAAGCAATTCTTGTGCCTCAGCCTCCAAACTAGCTGAAATTACAGGTATGCACCACCATGCCCAGCTAATATTTTGTATTTTTAGTAGAGATGGGGTTTCACCATGTTGGCCAGGCTGGTCTCAAACTCCTGACCTCAAGTGATCCTCATGCCTCAGCCTCCCAAAGTGCTGGGATTACAGGTATGAACCACCATGCCCGGCCACATTTCTTTATTTTTGAAGATAACTTTTTTTGGATATCAAAAGTAGTACATGTCACTCTAGAATGACTAGGAATATAGCTATTATTTAAAAATCCCAGCCGGGTGCAGTGGCTCATGCCTGTAATGCTAGCACTTTGGGAGGCCAAGGTGGGCGGATTGCCTGAGCTCAGGAGTTTGAGACCAACCTGGGCAACATGGTGAAACCCTGTCTCTACTAAAGTACAAAAAATTAGCTGGGAGCGGTGGTGGGCACCTGTAATCCTGGCTACTAGGGAGGCTGAGGCAAGAGAATTGCTTGAAACCAGGAGGTGGAGGTTGCAGTGAACTGAGATCATGCCACTGCACTGCAGCTTGGGTAACACAGTGAGACTCTGTCTCAAAAAAATAAATAAATAAAAAAATAAGAGTCCCATTAGCTTTTAATGATATGTTAGTTTGTCTTTGTCTTTCTTCCCCCATTTATTTTGATGTAGTTAAGGTCATCTAACACGTAACATTTTATACCTGTTTTTTACTTTGTAGTGTAAGCCTGTTCCCACATAACTTAGTTTGTTCGGGCTAAGTGAAATGCTATAAACTGGGTAGCTTATAAACAACAGAAATTTATTTCTCACTGTCCTGGAGACTGGGGAGTCCAGCAGATTTGATGTCTGACGATGGCCCATTTTCCAGTTCCTGGGTAGTGTCTTCTCGCTGTATCCTTGCCTGGTGGAAGGACGAGCTCCTTTAGGCCTCTTTTATAAGGGCACTAATCCCATTCGCAAGGACTCTGCCCTTAATCACCTCCCTGAAGGCCCCAACTCTTAACACCATCACTGAGGGCAGGTAGTATATTAACATAGGAATTGTAGGGGGATACAGACATTGATTCCAAAGCACCATATCAGTAAATTTTTTTCCTTTTTTTTTTTTTTTTTTT
>PVKP010021606.1:0-25088 GCA_004027715.1 Plecturocebus donacophilus
CCCTCCCCTCCTCTCCCCTCCCTCCCTTTCTTTTTGAGTCTCACTTTTGTCCACCAGGCTGGAGTGCAGTGGCATGATCTCAGCTCACTGCAAACTTCGCCTCCCGGGTTCAAGCAATTCTCCTGCCTCAGCCTTCTGAGTAGCTGGGATTACAGGTGCCCACCACCATGCCCAGCTAATTTTTGTATTTTTAGTAGAGACGGGAGTCTCATCACGTTGGCCAGGCTGGTCTTGAACTCCTGACCTCAGATAATCTGACTGTCTTGGCTTCCCAAGGTGTTGGGATTACAGGCATGAGCCACTGCACCCGGCCTCAAGGAAATCTTAAGCCTATAACTTAATTGTTTTTACTCTTTCTGCTAAGACAGTTGGAAGAAAATGTAACTTGCATACAAAGAAAAGTAGCTAAAGAGCTTTGGATGAAGAACCAGGGAATCTGGGTGGAATTCAAGCTCTGCCACAAACTGCCTGTGTGATGTTGGGTAAGTCACTTAACCTCTTTGGGTTTTAGAGACCGCACTTATGTTTCAGGAGACTCCTTCAGATATTTGTTCTGGGTCTGTCTAGCACCATTTAAAACTGTATAAAGAAGAGCTCACAGATGTTGACATTTATTTTGAGGAAGAAATGGAGGAAACAGAACTATCCTTCTCAGGTTTCCTCTTAATGCAGTATACAAGAGATACTAATACAGACAATACAAAGCAGAATATGTTTTTTTTTTTTTTAAAAAAAAGCTAGTTGGTTTTACAAATAAGCAGCTGAATTTTGCCCAAGAACTCATAATTAATTTACCATTAAAATGTTTTATACAATATATCCAGGCTTGGGGCAGTGGCTCACGCCTGTAATCCCAACACTTTGGGAGGCTGAGATGGGCAGATCTTGAGTCTAGGAGTTCAAGATCAGCTTGGGTGACATGGGGAAATCCCTCCTATACAAAAAATACAAAATTATCCAGATGTGGTGATACATGCTTGTAGTTTCATCTACCTGGGAGGCTGATGCAGGAGGATCACTTGAGCCCAGAGGTTGAGGCCGCTGTGAGCTGCAATGGCACCACTCTACCCCGGCCTGGATGATGGACCCAGACCCTGTCTCAAAAACAAACAAAAAAAAAAACACAAACTTTTTTTTCTGAGATGGAGGCTTGCTCTGTCACCCAGGCTGCAGTGCAGTGGCACTATCTCGGCTCACCACAACCTCCCACTCCTGGGTTCAAGCGATTCTCCTTCTCAGCTTCCCAAGTAGCTGGGACTACAGGTGTGCGCCATCATGTCCGGCTAATTTTTGTATTTTTAGTAGAGATGGGGTTTTGCTATGTTGGCCAGGCTGGTCTTGAACTCCTGACCTTGTGATCTGCCCGCCTTGGCCTCCCAATGTGCTGGGATTAGACGTGAGCCACTGCGCTTGGCCAAAAGAAACATATTTTATATAATGTTGAAACCTAACGTTTCCTTCTCGATAAGTTAGCCTATGCAAGTACATCTCAGCTGATGAATCTTCATTGCTTATTTAGGTAAGGACATCCTCAGCCAATCTTGCTGATCAACTGAGACTGTTTTCATTGTCATTCATAGAGGACGCAAAGAGATCCCTTTGGGGATGATGTGTTTAACTAATATTTCATTATCAAACTGAAAGCTGAACTCTCCTCCAAAGCCCAAGTGGGGAAAGAAAACAAAAGAGAAAGTTTGATCTAAAAACAACAAAGCTTTATAAATCCTCACAAGGATCTCTAAATTCCATGGGAATTTGGCAGAAGGTCATTTGGAATGGATTGTATGTAGCCAGTATAGGAACCCAGTTTGGCTTTCCAGAGATTGACTGAGGTGGTAAAGGTCAGGGGATAGGAGAGGTGAGGATTACAAACCAATCCAGCCCAGGGATGTGAAAACAGTGAGTGCCGCTCTAGGAAGCCAGAACCATGCAGCCTTCACCCTCCTCTCTGTCATCTACACACTACACCCTGTGGTCCTCCTTTGGCAATTGAAATATTAGTGGAGGCAGAAGGTTTCCCTTTTAGCAACTGAGATGGAAATCTAAGGGATTGTAGAGCTAGTTAATAAAGACGGCCCCAGACGCAGTTACAAATACAGGAAAACAGAAGGAATTGCTTCGATGTCGAACTTCTCATTTGGGAATTGTCTGGGGGGAAGAAGGAAGAAATAAGTGAATTTTTTTTTTTTGACCCTCTCCCCTTAGGCAAGTTCAACATAAGATTCAGGCAGCCAGGCACAGGAAATAAAGTAGAGAGGTCCTATTTGAGCCTACCTAATAATAATGATTTAATTTCCCTGCTCCTCCTCACAGTCATGACCAAAGTTGTAGATTTTGTGAACTTTCAGATTCCATTTCTATCTCCTTTCAACCCATCCTTCAGAAGCAGCAATCGCTCCTTTCATTATCAACTTTCAGCGGTTCTCCATGGTTATTAAAGGCCAAACTTCTCAGGCATGCAAACATCTCCACCACTCCAACGCTGCCTGCGCTTCCCTTTCCTTCCGCTGACCTCTCCACATGCTCAAGCTTCCTGCAGTAACGTGGCTGTTACTTGTAAGTTCACGCTCTTGCCCTGCTGTTGGCTTGGTGAACCCTCGTGGATTCTTCAAAACTTGCTCCAATTGTCACTTTCTTTCAAAGTTTTTGTATCTTCCCATGCCAGAGGCTTTAGATAAGCTCCTTTTATTGTCTTAGCCTGGTCTATACACTGGCTTCCAGTTTTGTTTACATTTCTCTTTCCCTAATTACACTGTGACCATTTAGGTCCATTTAGGACCTCTCTGTGGCCCTACCCCCAGTAGTGTCCGTCATAGGACTGATGAACAATAAATATTTGTGGAATCAATGAATCTCTTGGTAGTTAGCCTTTGGCCTTGATAAAGTGAGCATGTTTTTATGTATTTGCTGCCATACTGAAAGAAAGAACGTCAAAGGGGGAAAGTCTTCAATTGTATTTTTCCTTTGAACTCCAACTTTTTTACTTTGTATGGCTTACTTTTATTGTGACTAAACATCAGTACACAGTCACTGTTTTATGTAAACATGGAGCTGTAATAGACATAATTAAGAAGTGGAATGTAACCGTAATAAGTGAAGGAGACACAATAGTACAGAACAGGACCTAAGCAGGAGCTAAACAAACCAGACAATGGTAAGATAAAGTGAAAGATAACATTTGCAGGGATATTTGCCATCCTGTGGGAGAGGTGTTTCTCCTTTGTGTAGGAATACATGAATCATATATCACCCAAGTGTCAGTTGTGTGGGTGACCCCGAGTACCCTCACTTTCTAGTCTGAGCCAGAATTTTAAAATTGAAATAAGATATTGCTATTGAAAAGTCTCACCTGTGTAATTTTATAGAGTTTACACATCTTTATCTCTGTCCCACTATGCTTCCTAAATTTTGCTCTTCATTTCTGCTGTTAACTTTCTTTTTCTCTTTTGCGGAAGCTTTGCAGTAATGGAAGGATGATGGCATAGCATCATGTAGACAGCAACTTGAAACTAAATATTAGATACCTTTGCCCTGAAATTCATCAGCCTTTCTTCACCACAGGGAATATCTTGCTGGTTTGGCGGAGGACTGACTTCCTTTTTGTATAGCTCATAACTTCTCCTTCTCTCCTTTCTTTTCCTGTTGTCTTGCCTGGGTTACTTAATGAGATTCAAAGTTCTCTGACTTAACTGTGCAGTGTTTAACTTCTCTTTTAATTTTCCATATCCTTCCAGACTATGCCCTGGAAAGGGGCACGTAGGTGAGGTCTATCACAATGAATGTTATTATTTCAGCAAACAGCATCTCCACAGACCTAGATGCTACTCTGCAAATGTGCAGATGAGACCACAGTTTGCTTTTGTTCCACATAGCAGTTTTCTTCTTTGGGACATCCATAGAAACCAGCTGCTTTCTAGACTTAGAATTTTCTGAAGCCCAAACCATGAAAATCTAGAATGTCTGACCTGAAAGCAACATTAGAACTCAAATAGAATATGTATATGTTTTTGTTTTCTTTTTCTTTCATGCATACATTTTCAGCAGTTTACCCTCATGATATGAAATCCAGAAGTGTGAAGGAGACATAGTAAGCTATTCTTGTAGTATAAATATTGTCCATAATTAAAAAATGAGTCAGATGCTATGTGCAGGCTTTCTTCAGACCCATTCTTACTATTCAATTATCCTTTATGTCACCCCAGTTTACTGATTTGCTTTTAGTAAAATTTAACTTGAATGTCTTAAAATATTATCATTATGCACATTTAGCTTTGATTACAGTTGTAAATTTGTTTAACAAGCTACATGAAATACATAGTTGGCAATGGTCAAAGTAAATATACCACTGAGATGCTCATAACTGGCTAACCTGTTTAAAAAAATCCTCAGGAATAATTAAAAAAACGAATATAGCTGTCATTAATTGAGTACTCCTATGTGCTAGATACTCTTCCAAGCACTTACTATGTAATAACTACCCCACAGCAACCCTATGAGGTAGGTACAAGTAGCATTTCCCTTATATAGTTGAGGAAATGGGGGCATAAAAGGTTTAATAGCATGCTCAGAAAAAGGAGGCCTTAGCACATGGTTGACCGAGCTACCTTTGGCCTTTGGATCTCATGTTGAATTTTCTCTATTTCAAATCAGATGAAGAAGCTAAAATTAACAGAAGTGAAGATAGTTGCAAAGACCTGGATTCACATCAGTGGACATGCATTTTGGTGCTCTTTGCACTGTAGTACCTGGTCCTCTTTTTTTCTCTAAGGGGTGTGGAGTTCCAGTTTTGGCCAAAGAGGGTGTGTGTTTTGCAGCTATCTGGGAGTAATTAACAAATGGCTGCCATAATACTCAAGTAGCTGTTTGATTTGTCTGTTGCTAGGAATGCTTTGCCATTGTTTCCAGAGAATAATTAATTATTACATATTAACCTGTGCCTGATTCAGGAATGTAGTTGTGCATTACAATAAAATGTTCCACTGCTGTGACCCTCCATTTAACCTCATAAATTCAGTGCATCATTCTAATTATACAATAAAACTTAAGCTTTATAGACTAGAGACTGGTGCAGAAAATAAGATAAAGTTTCCTCAGTGTGAATCACGTTTTAGTTATCCGCAGTCTCTGGTGCCAAGCCACTTCTCTGTATGGTTAAGCTATACAGGTTAATGCAAAAAAAAAAAAAAAAAAAAAAGCAATTGAAAAATATCGCCATTATAGTTTTCAATTCAGTTACAAAAAAAGCCTATTTAGCAGGCAATTTTTTTTTGTTGATAATAATAGAAATAAATTTTAATTAGTCTAAGCAGGAAGGGAGAATTTAAGATAATGAAAGAAGACATGAATATATTCTGGAAGCCAGCGGCAGAGATGGAGCTGTGACTCAAGAGGGACTAGAGAAGGAGAGCCATCACGAGCCCAGAAAACAGGCGTGCTTTATTTTTTTCTCCATTTCTCTCTTCAAATGTCTTTGCAAATCTATCTCTATTACTCATCAACTCCTAAGACAATGGCTGAGCCCCAGTTCTCAAGTTAATATAGTGTCTGTATAAGTGAACCCTCCTTAAGATTTTACTTTCAGATACAACTGTAAATTCCTAAGACGTGGCTCTGATTGGCTCAATTTGGTTCCTGTGCTCAGCCACTGTGCAGTTAGCTGAGTTCTAGGCAATGGTGTTATGTGATTAAAACATGGCTTCCAGGGTCCTATTCCTGTCACCCAGGGGCTCAGAATGGAGAGCTGTTCTTAGAGGAGAGGGAATTATGGGCTGGGCAGACATCACAGCGTTCTCTGGTACTACCTTGCGTATTAGTCTATTTACGTACTGCCATAAAGAAATATCCAAGACTACATAATTTATAAAGAAAAAGATTTTTAATGGACTCACAGTTCCGCGTGGCTGGGGAGGCCTCACAATCATGGCAGAAGGCAAAGGAGGAGCAATGGAATGTCTTACAGGGCAGCAGGCAAGAGAGAGCTTATGCAGGGGAACTCTATAAAACCATCAGATCTCATGAGACTTATTCACCACATGAGAACAGCAAAGCCAAACCATATGACCATATAACTAGGTCTCAGTGTGGAAATTCAAGGACTATGTCAAATTTAAGGACATTATCTCTTTTATCTAACTAGGCATATTTGTAGACTAGATGGTTTGAATGTGTAATTAAGGCAACGTATTTTTAAATTAGCCTGAATTAACCAAAATTTATTTGGAATCTAGAGTAAACCAAAAAATATAATGAATCCCAAAGCTCAGTGGAAGCGTTTTGGATTATTCTTGATACCACACTCTTAATTTTGGGGATAATTGGGATGCATCCAGGCTTTCAGTCTTGTTGATGATGTTTAAGAGTTAAATTAGATGACCACAGTTCCTGCTGTAATTGTCAGTCAGATCCTTGGAAATGGTAGGGTTTTCACGTGCATGCCTATAAATATGGAAATCAATCTAGGGGATGCACAAAAAGAGAAAGAGGAAATTCTTGTTATGTTCTTAATGTATATTTTGTATTCTCCTACGACCTGAAAGAAACTTGATGGATCATCTGGTCTGATCCTCTCTCATTTTGCAGATGGGAAATGAAGCAGAGAGAGGAGACGTGACTAGCCTTGTTGTCAAATGACATATGAGTGGCAGATCCAGGATGAAAATCCTAGATTCCAGTCTTTTATTATGCCTTACTATAAATACTAGGATTCACAAAACATATGATAGTACTGCTGGGTAGTTTATATTTTCACCAGTTTTGTTTGTTTGTTTGTTGTTGTTGTTGTTTGAGACAGAGTCTCTCTCTGTCACCCAGGCTGGAGTGCAGTGGCACCGTCTTAACTCACTGCAACCTCTGTCTCCTGGGTTCAAGTGATTTTCTGCCTCAGCCTCCTGAGTAGCTGGGACCACAGGGGTGCATTACCATGCCTGGCTAATTTTTGTATTTTTTTTTTTGTAAAGAGGCGGTTTTGTCATGTTGGCCAGGCTGGTCTCAAATTCCTGGACTTGAGTGATCCATCTGCCTCAGCCTCGCCAAGTGCTGGGATTACAGGAATGAGCCACTGCGCCCAGCCCCTTTTCACTAGTTTTTAAGTTGCTTTTTTTCAATGTCTGGATTTATTCAGTATAATGTTTTTCAGCCCCTCAATATACATTTTTGGGTAATTTTCTGGCTAACGCAACTCATCTGTAGCAATACTCAACAGCCTAGGTGATTAAGTAATAAAAAAAAATTCCAACTATTATTTTGGCAGAGAAATAGGTTTAAATTTTGTTATTTACAGAAGGAAAAACAGCAAACAAATAGCGTTTTAGTTTGGAGAAAATTTGTTCTTCACTACAAATTGTTCAGATATCTGTAAGGACAAATTTCCATATTATACTTTTGTGTGTTGCAACTATAAAAATACGTTACCCGAAATGCCTTTTATCCTTGTTTTCCCCACTTCATGAAGAAAGATTCCAAGAAGTGGGCTTCAGATTAGAAGTTAAACATGGGCTCATATATTTATACATGCACAGTACTCTTTCTGTAAGGCCGGTTGCCTTGCTGGGAGCTCGGACGCACCCCCCACCCCCACCTTTTTTCCTTTTACAAGCCCCGAGCAAGCTCAGACATGCTCGGGCATGTTCCCTTCTCCCTTGCTTGCACAGCCTGGTCTTCCCTTAAAGAGCCCAGTATGCAAACAAGGTGCTGCAACCATAGCTTCTTAATAACCAATAGCAGACGAGTCTTAACAACCAATAGCAGTCGAGTCTTAACAACCAATAGCAGTCGAGTCTTAACAACCAATAGTAGTCAAGCTTTAACAACCAATAGCAGGCAAGTAATTCCAACCAACAACAAGCCAAGTCCTAGGTCAAGGCTTGTAACTTACCCAATAGCAGTCTTGCTCTCCTACAACCAATCGAGCTGTTTCACTCCCTATAAAACCCCCTGTCTAAGAGGAGTCCGTGCGACTTCTCCAGCCCCTCCTGTCCGGACCGCAGAACCTCACCCGGGAGCTTGAATAAATTCCCTTGCATTGGATTATTTTGGTGCTGGCCTCAGTTTCTTCATTTTATCCTCGGAAACAAACCTTACACTTTCAATCTCTCTTTTCATTGTTCATAATGAACAAAGGAAATATGACTAAGGAGAGTTTACTGATCCAAAGATGCTAAATTCCAATGTGTATTCTGAATTCCAAATAATTTGGGAAATGAAGCATGATGATAAACAGGAAAATGAAAAAAAAAAGGAAGTGTAATGTGCCAACCTTCCTTGGCTGAATGGTCTGGGGTTAGAATTCTGAATTTCTGGATTGTAATTTATCTGATTTTTAAATATATATTACATTAATTTGCTTTTTCAATTTTACAGTATAAATTATTTGATTCTCAAATGAATATTTTTAATTTCAAGAACAAGTTTCTAAACAATTAAAAAAAGTTTTATTATAATTTTAAATAAGATCCTTGTTGATTATAATTTTAAAAAATTAATTAAAATTATTGTCAAAGAACAACAGAGTCATATGGTAAAAAAATAAAATAGAACTACAAGGGTCCTGCTCCCTAACATTGAGTCATGTCCCCCAGAACCATAAATTTTCAACCCCTAATGACTTCTGAATTTTACCCCCATATTTCTAAATGTGCTGAAAATGTATTAA
This sequence comes from Plecturocebus donacophilus, assembly GCA_004027715.1. NCBI lineage: Eukaryota > Metazoa > Chordata > Mammalia > Primates > Pitheciidae > Plecturocebus > Plecturocebus donacophilus. The sequence continues at coordinate 8,651 of PVKP010021606.1, forward strand.
TTTTTTTAATCATAGACATTATTTTATCGATGACTCTGTACAGTTTCCTAACTTGCTGAGCTACAGCTGTGACAGTATTTGTATAGTCATAATATTATGAATGATGCATTTTTGCTTATTCAAAAATCATAATATCAAGAAGATGGGGTTAGCAGAAGTATGTGGATGTGTGTAAGTAAGGGGCTTTAGCATACATGGATCTAAATTTTTGTTTTGTTTTAATTTTTGAGACAGGGTCTTACTCTATCATTCAGGTTGGAGTGCAGTGGTGCAATCATAACTCACTGCAGCCTCGAACTCCTGGGTCAAGTGATCCTTCTCCTTCAGTCTCCCATGTAACTGGGACTACAGGCATGCACCACCATACTCAGCCAGCATACGTGGATCTAAAGCCTTTTGTCCCATCACCAGTGGATGAAATAATATATAAAAGAAAATAATGATCAAGTGTTTCAAAGAAAGAAAAGGAATGGAACAACTGGGCAGATTCTGCTCCTTGATGAATATATTTATTTTTAATTAAAATGTATATGTTAAATCAAAGAAATACACAGTTACATGTTTCTCTTCTGAACAACCTTTTGTTTTTCTAGCATTAATCATTGCCTTAATTTTTGGTTAGCCCTTTTCTGCATATTTCTGTTACTAATTCATTCTATTTTCTATTAGTTGAAACTTTTTTGTCAGCACAAACATTTCAGATAGTCTATCAGTTCTATTTTTGTTTTTCATGGAGCCACCTCTGTTGCAACTTTGAATTCTTTTGTGCCAATCTTGGCAGGTCTCTAGGCTTGATGACCAGCTAACATCCTGCGACTTCCCTAACTTCATAATGGACTTTTTTCCCCTCCTGTGTCAGATCCTCTATATCCAGAATCCTCTGTCTTAGGCTACTTTCTCATTTTGTATGGTATATTTTCCAGTCACTTGTTTAGAGGGGGTGCTTGACTGTTAAATTTTTTGAGACAGTATTTCACATATTTGAAAACACTTATTCTACCCTCTTACATGATTAATAGCATGTGTATACATGCATATGTGCTCGTGTAGAGAATTCTATGTGGAAACTGACTATTGCTGTGAATCTTGAGGACATTACTTCTTTGTCTTTAAGCTTCAAGAGTTCCTGTAAAGAAGGCTAATATCGGCCGGGTGCCTGTAATCCCAGCACTTTGGGAGGCTGAGGCGGGCGGATCACGAGATCAAGAGATCGAGACCATCCTGGTCAACATAGTGAAACTCTGTCTCTACTAAAATGCAAAAATTAGCTGGGGGTGGTGGTGAGCCCCTGTAGTCCCAGCTACTTGGGAGGCTGAGGCAGGAGAATTGCTTGAAGCCAGGAGGTGGAGGTTGCAGTGAGCCGAGATCGCACCACTGCACTCCATCCTGGCACCTGGGGAAAGAGTGAGACTCTGTCTCAAAAAAAAGAAGGCTAATATTAATATTATTCACAATATTTTATATACATTTTTTCTCTGAATTTGAATTTTCACAATGATATGTTTTAATGTGGGTCTTTAAAAAATGCATTGTGCTGGATACGCAGTGCAGTATTTTAATCTGTAAATTTCTCTCTCATTTCTATTTCAATAAGTTTTTGGGGGAAGAGATGGTGTATGGTTGTATGAATAAATTCTTTAGTGGTGATTTCTGAGGTTTTGGTGCACCTATGATACAGGCAGTGTGCACTGTATGGAATGTATAGTCTTTTATCCCTTACTCATCCTTCCACTTTTTCCCCACAAGTTCCCAAAGTCTATTGAATTATCCTTATGTCTTTGCACCCTCATAGCTTAGCTCCCACTTCTGAGTGAGAACATACAATGTTTGGTTTTCCATTCCTGAGATATTTCACTTAGAATAAATGGTCTGCAATTTCATCCAGGTTACTGCAAATGCCATCATTTTGTTCCTTTTTGTGACTGAGTAGCATTCCATGGTGTATATACCATACATATATATGGTACACATACACACACACACACACACACACACACACACACACACACACACACACACACACACATTTTCTTTATCCACTCATTGATTGATGAGCATTTGGGCTGGTTCCTTATAATCTATAGATCTCTATCTTTCAGTACCAGGGAATTTTTTTCTTGAGTTATTTCTTAGGAAACCTGAAAATCTCTATGGATGGGCTAGGGCTTGTTGACTTCATTTTAGAGTGACTAGGAATGGACCTGTCTGATTTGCTGGGGGAATTCCCCAAAATCCTGAGCCTCTCAATTTCTCCATAGAGGAATTCTCCAATTTCCTGACTACGTGTTACAAGCCTGGCTACCAATGTTGGGAAACCAAGTGGAAGAAAAGAGCTGATTGTTTATTCTCCAAACAGCAAACTTCCTGTTTTTTTGTTTTGTTTTGTTTTTGCTAGACTGAAGAAGGGATAGGTAACCAGTTTTCTGAATGGTGGAGGAAGTTGGAGAGTATAACTCCTTCTTATATAACCCTAAAATCCCATCTTCATCTTTATGTTTTGAGAAAGCTGATGACATAATATTCTGAGCCTCTCTGAGGTTTTATGAAATGAGTTGCTTGAACCTTCTTCGCGTTCTCTTCTGTAACCTTGATTTCTATCAGATCTATTAAGCTTATTACTACTTAATCATTCTTTTCAAGTTCCAATATTTAGCTGACATCTTTTATATACTATTATCATCCCTACCATTCTTTTTATTCCCATGTATTTATATAATTTTAATTTATATCTATTTAGTGCCTTTATTTTCTTCCTTTTTAGAAGATGAATGGAAAGAGAGATAAATAGGTATGTTCTTCCACCATACTTACTCTTTAGGGGAATCAGGACTTGACTCTCACATGCTACTTGACTCAGTTCTTTTATTTTTGATTTCAATGATTTGTTTTGGCAGGCGAATATCTGATGTTTCCTCCACATTGTACTATCAAATAGCTATTCATAGAAATATTGTACCTGGCTGCTTAACTTGCTTTTCCGATTAGAATTATTTCTAATTTATCTTATTTCTTGCAAGTCATAGTCAAAAAAGATGTAAAATTAGTAGAAATGGATAATACATTGAAAGTATAATTCCAGCGCTTTGGGAGACCGAGGAAGGTGGATCAAGAGATCAGCAGTTTGAGACCAGCCTGGCCAACATGGTGAGACCCTGGCTCTAGTACAAATACAAAAAAGTAGCCGAGTATGGTGGCAGGTGCCTGTAATCCCAGCTACTCAGGAGGCTGAGGCAAGAGAATCGCTTGAACCCAGGACATGGAGTTTGCAGTAAGCCAAGACTGCACCACTAAACTTCAGTCTGGGCAACAGAGCAAGACTACATCTTGAAAATAAAATAAAATAAAATAAACAATTAAAATAAAAAGATGTGAAGTAAACCTGCACATATGAGAAAGCATATAATTTCACCAAATATGAAATATTGCAATGAGATTCAAAATGCTGATTATAGAAGATAGGGTGAAGACTCCTATCCTGGTTAGCTGTTCTCATGCAAACAAGTTGAAAGTTTAAAGTGTATATTTGACACACATTTTGTCTATGTTATTAAGAAAATAAATGTGTTTATAGGTTGCAATGTATAAAATTTAAGTTTTAAAACATCAGACCATGCCTAGAATTTTGTGCTCATTCTGAGTATAGTACTCTATTTTTAAAAGGGAGATTTTCAGCAGAAATATAACCAAACAAAAGTGTTTAGAATGGTGAGAATTTCTGGAAGCAGGTCCTATAAGGAATGGTTAATTTTACCATAGACAATTAACCCAGAGAAGAGATAATATGATCTGAAATATTTGAAGGGCTATCAAGTGGAAGAGGGAGCAGATTAATGTAGTCTCATTCTAAAGGTCAAAAATAAGATGAATTTAATGATTCATATCTAACAGGAGAGCTCCTTGTCAGTGCAAAGAGCTAGAAGACAATTTCTTAGGAAGACAGACTCTTGAATAGATTCCTCTTTGAAGTGAGATTTTGAACTAGACACTTGAATCATCTGTCAACATCCTTTTAATGAATAACTTGTTGGAAAAGTGCCTTTGAAAACACTTTCGGCTTCCTGTGACTTGGCTAAATTTAGAAAACACGTGGTTACTTTGTCTTCAATGAATTCTTTACAGTCACCTTGAATTCATTAACGATGTGATTGACTTTTCGTCTACAGTTTTCTATAGTGAGTTCCTCTGTGAAGACCTTCCCTACCACATTTTTTATTCTCAGCCCTTTTCTCCTGTCCACTTTTCCTTTGTGTTATTCTATTTAATTTAATTTTTATTTTAAATTTATTTTTAAAATTTAATATAATTTTATATATTTAAAAATATAGTTAGTAGTTATTTGTAATTATGGATACATAATAATTTTACATATTTATGGTGCTACATGTGATATTCTGATACAGGCATATAATGTGTAATAATCAAGTCAGGGTAATAGGAATATCCATCACCTCAAGCATTTATCATTTGTGTTACAAATATTCTGATTCTACTCTTCTAGTTATTTAGAAATATACAATACATTATTGCTAACTATAATCATCCTATTCTGCTACCAAACACTAGATTATTTGTTTTAAAATCTTTATTAAGCTATAATTGACATACACTAAACCAAGAATATAAAGTGTACAATTTGACAAATTTAGACATATGTACACACATAAAATTGTCTTTTGTTTTTCTAATTTGAGGATCTCTTTTGAGATGTTTAGACTAATTACATTTAGTAATTGATGATTGATGCTTATTGTGCTTCAGTTTAAATATGCTATCTTGCTGTTTGTTTTGTATTTGTATTATCTATTTTTTTATTCCTATTTTGTGTCACCTTTTGGGTTGTTACAACAGTGTAATTCTATTCCCCCTTGCCTTACCTTTGTGCTATTTTTGCCATATATTTTACTTCTACCTAAGTGATACATCTCATACCACATTCTTCTTATTTTGACTTCAACCAATCTTCTGGTGATTAATCTCACACACACGCACGCACACACACACACACACTTATATATTTATATATGTATATATTTGGAGACAGAATTTTGATCTTATTGCCCAGGCTGGAGTGCAATGACAGGATCTCAGCTCACTGCAACCTCCACCTCCCGGGTTCAAGAGATTCTCCTTCCTCAGCCTCCTGAGTAGCTGGGATGACAGGCATGCACCCCCATGCCTGGCTAATTTTGTATTTTAGAGACAAGGTTTTGCTATGTTGGTCAGGCTAGTCTCAAACTCCTGACCTCATGTGATCCACCCACCTCAGCCTCCCAAAGTGCTGGGATCACAGGTATGAGCCACTGCACCCAGTCTCTTTTGTAAGTCTGAAAAAGTCTTTATTATACATTTTTGTGAATGGTACTTTATCGGGTTTAGAATTTTAAGTTGTGAGGGTTTTTTTTTCTTTCAGCATTTTAAAAATGTTGTTCCACTGTATTCTGGCTTGCATTGTTATTGAGCAGGAGCCAGCTATGATTATTTATATTACTTTATATATAACACATCTTTTTCTGCCTGGCTGTTTTTAAGATTTCTATCACTGGTTTTAAGCCTCATGTTTATGATGTTCTATGGTTTACGTTTCTTTATATTTCTTGTGCTTTAGATTAATTGAGCTTCTTAAATCTGTGGGTTTATAGCATTCATTACATTTGGGGGAAAAATGCACTTATTTTCTTCAAATATTTTTTCCTATTTATTCTTCTATCTCTTCTCCTTTAGGGATTCCAATTACATTGTATTAGGCCTCTTGAAGTTGTCCCACAACCTGTTAATGCTCTGTTCTCTGTTTATTTTTTGTCTGCTGTGCCTGTGCGTGTGTTTGTGTGTGTGTGTATGTGTACTTTATTTTGGATAGTTGCTATTGTTGTATCTTCAAGTTTACTAGTATTTTCTTTTGCAATGTGTAATCTGTTACTAATTCCATACTGTACATTTTTAATCTCATGAACTGTTGTTTTCGTCTCTAGAAGATTAATTTGGATCTTTTAAAAAATATTTTTTATATACCTGTAAATCATGGTTAACCTTAATATCTACCATTTGGGCATATGGAATATCATAATAATTATTATCCTAATGTCTTCGTATACTATTTGTATTATATTTGTCTTTTCTGGGTCTGTTTATATTGATTAATTTTTCTCCTTAGCATAGACTATCTTTTCTTGCTTCTTTGCATGCCTGGTAATTTTTGATTGGATACCAGACATTGTGTAATTGTTGGGAGGTGATTATTTTTATATTCTATATCTTGCATTTTTATATTCTAATAAATATTTTTACCTAGCTTTGGAACACATTTACATTATTAGCAAGTAGTTTGATCTTTTTGAGGTTTTCTTTTAAGCATTTTAAGGTAGAACTAGAGTGCCCTTTGATCTTGAGCTAAATTTTCCATTTACTAAGGCAATATCTTTCTGAATGTTTCACCTAATGGACTATGAATTACAAGGTGTTCTACTCTGCCTGGTAAGAACACAAATTATTCTTGGCTTTGTAAGCCCCAGGAGTGGTTACTTGTGCTCTTTTTGGGATGTTCCTTCTCTAGTCTCATGCACTTTTCTCACATCTATACACTGGTCAATACTTAGCTGAAAATTTGAGGTGGACTTTTTGAATATTTCTGGAGCTCAATCTTTTTCTCTGTGCATCTGCTTTCTCTCCAGGGATCTGTCTTGCAAATTCTAGCCCCCTTTGCCTTCTCAGACACCCAGTTCTCTCTCCTCAACTCAGGGTGATGGCTGGGCTCTGCGTGGGTTCCACATCTCTGCAGTGTTGCCTGGACAGAAATATCTGTCCAGGCAGTAAGCTGGGGCAACAGTGATTACCTTGTTTTTTCCTGAGTTTCAAGTATCTCTGTCCTATAGTGCCTGATGTCTACTGCTTGAAAACGACTGTTATATGTTTATTTTTTCCAGTTGTTTAGTGAAAGAGTAAATCCAATCACCTGTTACTCCATCTTGGCTATTCGTAAAACTCCTGTTGTTTTATTTTTATGATAAAACTTAAGTTCCAGTCCAGGCATGGTGGCTCGGGCTCACACCTGTAATCTCAGCATTTTGGGAGACCAAGACAGGCAGATAATTTTGAGGCCAGGAGTTTGAGACCAGACTGGCCAACATGGCAAAACCCATCTCTACTAAAAATACAAAATTTAGCTAGGCATGGTGGTGTGTGATTGTAAACCCAGTGACTCAGGAGGCTGAGGCAGGAGAATTGCTTGGCCTGGGAGGCAGAGGTTGCAGTGAGCCAAGATTGTGCCACTGCACTCCAGCCCAGGAAACAGAGTGAGACTGTCTCAAAAACAAAACAGGACAAAATAAAACGAAACAAAAGTTAAGTTCCTTGGCTCTGAACCACTGACTTCTGCTTTGGAATGCTTACTAGGCTGCTCTATGTGGCAGCATTAGGCATCATGTCATTATTCATAACTTTACAAGAGCTATGATGAGTATCCTTATTTTGGCATGTGGAAAGTAATCCTATTCCTACCTCAACAGATGTTTGATGAGTGCTAGACCCCTGATACTTGGGATGAAGTGGTGAAGAAGATAGATAAAACCGTTTCCATTAAGGAGAAAATATTAAATAAATAATACAATAGCTTCCTATCACTTTTTTTTTACATTATTTATTTTTCTTTGCCATCTGATATACCGTATGTCCATTGGTTTGTTTTTTGGTTTTACTCCAGTGAAATCGTAAGCTCCATGAGAATAAGGACTTTATTTTCTTTCATTTCAAGTGGTTGTTTAACATGCAGATGTTTGACCCCTTCCTTGGATTTATGGATACTGAATTTCTGAGGGTAAGGCTTGAAAATTAAACATTTTAGCAATATTCAGAGATAATTTGTACAGACCCTGCAGTTGGTAAACTACTGGTTTAGGGTATAGTAAACAGGAAAGGAAGTTTAGTTATATGTTACATAATGACATTTTAGCCAACTATCCACAGCATATATGGTGGTATCATAAGATTATGATACCATATTTTTACTGTATCTTTTCTACGTTTAGATATGTTTAGATACACAAATACCATTGTGCTACATTTGCCTACAGTATTCAGTACAGTAACATGCTGTACAGGTTTGCAGCTTAGGAACAATAGACTATACAATATAGTGTAGGTGTGTAGGAGGCTATGCCTTCTAGGTTTGTATAAGTTCAGTCGATGCTGTTTGCACAACAGTGAAATCACTTAATGATGGATTTCTCAGGCTGTATCCCTGTCGCTAAGCGACACGTGACTGTAGTTATTTAAATGAAACTGAATGATGTGTGTGTGTGTATGAGTGAGTGTGAGTGCATACATGTGTGCATGTGGATTTGGGTGCAGATTTAGAGCTGAAGGGTTAGTATTTCCAGGGGAGGGAGTGGTGTAAGCTCTAGATAGTAAGGAATTATTTTAGGAAGTGTTTTTAGCTGGGAAGGCATATGATTAGGTCTACATTTTTGAAAAGATTACTCTGACTGTAGTGAGGTAGTTTTATGTGTCTAAAAACTTCTACCTTGTAGCTGAGAGATAACATATGCAGAGAAGAGATCATGTGTTTGGGATCAGACAGAGCAGACACAGATTCTCACTAGCTGTGTGACTGAAAAAAGCACGTAACTTCTCTGAACCTTACTCTCCACATACATAAAGTGGGGAGAGCAATAATTTTCTTATTGGATTTTCTAAGGGATTGACTGTCTTACATCAGTAAAATACCTTGTATATAACAGACCTGGGAATAATGCTAGTTTCTGATGGTACTCATCCTCTAGGTGCTGTTGCCCTTTGGAAGAAAACCAGAAAAATATAGCCAACACTGGCATCTCAGATCAATGTCAGCAAGTTGTGAAACCAGCCACAGGTTGGAGAAGTCCTGCACAATGGGTGTGTGTGTGGGTGGTGAGATTGTGAGTAGGATGGGTCTTCCAGGCAGTGTCAGAAAAAGGGGAAGAAAGTGGTATGACCAGTTCTCGCTGAAAAAAAAGACAGGAGGCCAGATGTGGTGGCTCACACCTGTAATTCCAGCACTTTTGGAGGCTAAGGTAGGAGGATCGCTTGAGCCCGGAATTTGAGACCAGTGTAGGACACATAGCAAGATCCCTTCTCTACAAATAATTTAAAAAATTAACTGGGAGTGGTGGTGTGCACCTATAGTCCCAGCTACTTGGGAGGCTGAGGTGGGAGGATTGCCTGAGGCTGGGAGGTCAAGGCTTCAGTGAGCCATGATCATACCACTGCTCTCCAGCTTGGGCACCAGAGACAGAGCACCACCCTGTCTCTCCCCGCCCCCCCAAAAAAGACAAATAATTTACACACAGACAATGTTTATCATCAGGGACAGGCTGTCAGCCAACTATTCAATAAGATCTTTCTCAAAGACCAGTACAGATCACTTTAGTTCCAGCAAAGTTTTCCAAGTATTTCATTAAATTTCCCTCTTCCCTGGTGATACATTGCTCTTGATTGAGAATAAAAACATTAAGAACATTCTGTGATTTCTCTTCTCTTTTCTTCTTTTCCCCCTCCTGTCCTTCTTTCTTTCTTTTCCTCCAACTTCTATCTTAAACAATTAGCCTCTAAGAGTTGGACCTGTTTTACATTTTCCTCTTACTGGAACTGAATGCTGGTTTGAGCAAAGATCTATATTCTCAAGTCAGCAACATGTTCTATCCTCTCACGCAACCCTCTGCTGTGTCTAATCATCTTTCATTAAGTTTCATGTCATCTGAGTGCAACTCTTTCCCCTTTCAAGCTGCCCTTAATGTTCCTTGTACCCTGCTTTCAACTGAATAGAATTTATGGGGAGATATCCAGGGTAAACCATGCTTTATTGAAACATTATTTCATTCCATAAATATAAATAACTGAGACACACACAATTAGACTCACATAATCTTGAGTACCTATTATGTGCCTGGCAATGTTAATACCAAATACATATTGGTGACAAAACAACCGGAATCCATGTATTTGTGGGAGAGATAGACAACACACACACATAAGTATATGTATATAATAATAAATAGTGATAAGTTCCAGAAATAAACAGGGCACATTAACAGAGAATAACAAGGGGAGAGGGAAGAACTTGATTTGGCATGACCGTGGAGGCATCTCTGAAGATAGGAAATTGCAGAAGGAGGTGGGTCAACTATGCAGAAAGTAGGAATCGATGCACTTAAGTTGGACGGAAGGAAAAGTATAAGTGAAGGTGCTGAGGCTGGCAAGAGCTTTGTGTGAGGAACTGAAAGGAGACCAGTGTGGCTTGGGCATCAGGTGTAAAGGGCAAGAGTGACCCAAGATGAAGCTGTACAGGGATTAGATTATGCTGGTCTTTGTAGACTCTGAGTAAGAATTATACGTTCTATTTTAAATGCATTGGGTAGACATTGAAAAGTCTTGTGAAAGGCATGTGATTATCTGATTGTTATTTTAGAAAGATTTCCTCCAGCTTCTCTCTGGAAAATGAATCAGAGGAGCAAAGGAAAATACAGGAAGCCTGGCGCAGAGGCTATCACAATGGTCCAGGAGAGAGATGGTAGTGGCATGAACCAAGATGGTAGAAATAGCCATAAGAAAATGGGCATGTATCATGCTTATTTTCGGAGCAAAAATAAAGGCATAGATTTAGGGTTGAGAGAGAGTGATGAAGGATGACTTATAATTTCCAGCCATTTATTGAGTGGAGGAAAGGCTGAAAGAGGGGTGGTTTCGTGGTGAAATCAAGAGCTTCATTTTGAAAATGTACTTTGGGATTCTGGGAAATATGCAAGAATATGTATCAAGTAGGTAGTTAATTTATAAATCTGGAGTTTAGAGAGGAACTCAAGGTCATAATTACAAATTATAGCTCCATCAGATATTATACAGATGATGTGTCAGTGGGAGATAATCAAATACGATTTTTAAAATGAGGCACCCAAATATAGTGGATCAAACAAGGCACAAGTTTCTTTCTCATTCATGTCATGGTTCAGAGATAGGTAGGTGGTCTAGTTAGACAGCTCCACTCCACAAGGTCATTCAGGGATTCATGGCACTTTCGTTTTATTTATTTGTCATCCCTTGAATATTGTTTTTCTCTGTATGGTGGAAGTTGGTTTACTAGGACCAAGATCACATCCTATCATTCAGAAAAAGGGAAAAGATAGCACCTTCTTCTTAAGGAAATGACCTCAGAGTAACACATGTTACTTAGCTGCAAGAGAGGCTGTAACATAGAGTCTACAAACTGGATGGCTGTAGGCCACCTGATGAAATGTCAATTCCATTACTAAAAAGAAGGGGAGTATAGATACCAGAAGACGAGACATACTGTCTGCCACAGACAGTAAAAAAGGCGAAGGACTGAATGTACAGGGTTTCTCAGTGTACTAGCAGCACTTTGGACCAGATAATTCTTAGTTATGGGAGGCTGTGCTGTGCATTTTAGGATTGTATCCTCACCATTAATGTTTAGTAGTGTCTCCAGCCTCTGACCTTGAGATGCCGGTGACATACTCCCAGTTGCTACAGTAAAAAATGTCTCTAGCTATTGGCAAATGTCCTCCAGGGAGCAAAATCACACCCTGTTGAAAACCACTGGGTTACATCAGGAAAATGAGTATAGAAAAAGAAGGAGTGCTGCCCTGGGGTTTGGGAAGTGTCAACATTTAAAGATTGAGTACAAGAGTAGTAAAAGAGACAGGCAAGAATTAGGCAATGGTATATAATGAAAACCAAGACTGAAGAGTGTCACAAAAGCCAACATATGAGGGGGTTCCAATAAGGTAGGAGTGAGGGACTGTGTTGAGTGCTACTATGAAATCAACTGAAATGAGGGCAGAAATGTGCTCATAGGATTTGGTGACATGGAGATTACAGGTAACCTAGACAAGAGTGAGTGCTGTGTAGTGGTGGAAGTGAAACTCAGATTGTAGTAAATAACAAAGTGGAAAATGAATAAGTGGACACAATGTTTGTAGACAACCCTTAAACAAATAAAAAGTACAGAGAAATGGAGTAGCATCTGGAGGGTTATTAGAGTTCGGAAGAGGTGTGCTTTTATTTTTAATGAGAGATTAAAGAGTGCCATAATCCAAAAATGTGAAGTGCTTGGAACTGCATTTAACAAGTAAACTGTATATCAAATATTAATATTACTCTATCAATTAGAGATTAAGTGGGCAATTGTGCTTTTAGACCCTGCCATAGATTGAATATTTTTGTCCCCCTCTAAATTCATATGTTGAAATCTTAACCCCCAAGGTTTTTTTTTCAAAATTCCTTCCATTTAAATTGTGAGGATAAAATCAGACAGCCACTGAAGATAGAACAAAGTCCCTGGGAGTAAGCACAATGCTGTTCTCATTTATAAAGTGGATATGATAACGTGTTATTTATTTAATTAGCATACGTCATCAACAATTGTCTCATTCCTTGATTGCCTCTTTTTTACCCGTCTGTTGTTGAAGTGGTCTCATTGTCTGGGGTAATACTTGAGGTCTGTTGTCTCACAGCCATGGAGATCAAGGATTCGGACACACAATGAATGAGATTAACAGTGGAAATTTAATCAGCAAAAAAAAGAAAATCGTTCTCTGCTACAGAGAGGGGTCTTGGAAAAAGAGGTTGCTGGTCCATGACAACCTATTTTTTTCATGAGAATTTAATTGAGTGTAGAAATCTAGATAGGCAAATATTTTTCCTAAGCTCTTTGCAGAAATAATTCCACTGTTTTCTGGCATCTATTATAACTAATGGGGAGACTTTTCTGTGTAATGATCATTCTTTTGTGAGTAATCTCCTTCCTCTAGGTGACATGGATGTTTTCTCTTTGCTTTTCATATTTTGTTACTTCCCCGTAGTATATGTAGGAGAATTTTGTTCTTTTCAGTGCTAGAAATGCTCTTTTAATGTAATAATTGAAGTCATTCTTAAGTTCTGAAAAAGTTATTATTTGATTTCTATTTCAATATTGCTTTTCCCTCACTTTCTGTGTTCTCCTACAATTTTTTTTAGACCCACGTGTGACTGCCTCTCTCTCCCCTTCAGTTCTTTTATTTCTTTTTTGTTTTTGTTTTTGAGACTTGGTCTTGCTCTGTCACCTAGGTTGGAGTGTAGTGACACAATCACAACTCACTGCAGCCTTGATATTCCAGGCTCAAGAGATCCTCCCGCCTCAGTCTCCTTAGTAGCTGGGACTACAGGCATGGGCCACCATACCTGGCTAATTATTAAAATTTTGTTGTAGAGATGGAATCTTGCTATGTTGCACAGGCTGGTCTCAACCTCCTGAGATCAAGCAACCCTCCTGCCTTGGCTTCCCAAAGTAATAGGATTATAGGTGTGAATTTTCCTAAAGTCTTATGAAATATGGGTGAAGCTGAAACTGAAACACAAATTTATCTAATATTAAAACTCTTATTCATGCAACCATATGGTCACCCAGTAAACACTAGTGTTGATGCCAAATAAACTCTGCTTCAGTGCCAGTTTTAATCCATGGTCTTATTTTTTTCTCCTCTGATTTATACTTGTCCGACATATGTTGTCATTTCTCTGCAAACTTTCAGAGGGCTAGGAGGGAAGAGTAGGCTCTAATTTCATCCTAGTGGAGAAAGAAAAAAAGAAATGGAAAGTGAGTTTAATTACTCTCTGCTAAAAAGCTGTCCCTTCTCCCCAGACTTAACAATATTAGGATTAGGTCTTCACATGCTGCCATAGGAGAATGGACTCATCCATCATTAGACATATCCTGGAAGAGGGACCAAGGGGATTATTTCCTGAGGCTCTCGATGGTATATCATTTGAGGCACCTTATGAAAAGGGATTCTGTGATCAGCTTTTACACAGGATTGCTGATTTAGGGTGATCATACATCCTGATTTGCCAAAAGTGGTCTTTATTGATGTCTATTAACCTGGCATGATCATTAATGGCACCATCTTTACTCCCAAGTTGTAAGAGTTTAGAAGATCAATGATATAGTCCCTCTACTGAAGGTCAGAGTAAGGAGAGGTTACAGCAGCTCCCAGCACCATTGCCTTGGCTGAGGTTTCTGCCTCACAGGGAGTTGCAGCCAAGAGTCTGAAGGATTCTGCTTCTCACAGTCTGGATAAATAAATAATATCATAGGGAAGTGAGCCCTACCCATTACTGAATGACTGCTAGTGTCCTTGGCTGCTCCAGAGGTAGTAGCATCAAGTAGTCTTCTTGGCATTTGAGGGGATGAACTCAGTGTAGGGGAAGAGGAGAGGCTGTACTCATCCATGAAGTCAGCAGTTTAGGGAATAGGAGGATATGGGCTAAGACTTCAGTCTCAGGGGATCTCATTGAATAAGGGCCATGTAAAGGGAGATGCATTGGGCCCTGTGAATAGAAGTCTTCTTAGTGAGGCATTTATAAAGCCCCCGCTTAATCTCAGGAAGAATGTACCTATATGGGAACAGTTATTCATAGTTATTGAAATTTCTTTGGCCAAAAATTAAAAAGTGTGTAAATAACCACCTGTCTTAGGTCACTTCTTAATTTGGCATGCTTTATCATTGATGATTTGGAGGCACTACAGAGTAATGCAGTGTATTCAGAAGGTATTTATGGAGTACCTATAAGATGTTGGGCCACTGGGCTCAAGGCTGAGATTGGAAGAAATAGAAACCAGAGTAAGATAATGTTGTTCTTGCTCATAAAGCTCATTCTCAGCATCCACTATGATACACCATTTAAGCAAATATTTTTAAATGTCCCAAACAATACTGTATGTTGTTTATGGAAACAGTATATATAATGAAAGTACAAAAACATGCATGAGAATAACCCAACAACTTTTGGATACTGGTTAATCCTAAAGGAGGTGGGAGGGAAGGAAAGGGCTGGCTCTAGGCTTTAGCGGCATGAAAAGCATTTCATTTTTTTGTTGGTGGAGGGAATACTGGGGGTGGGAAAGAGAGAGACCTGAAGTAAAAATAGCTATATTTTAGCATCCATTATATCTTATTTAAATCTGTTAAATCTTAAAATATACCGGTGTACTTTTCTAAATGCCTGAAATATTTTAAAATTAAAAATTAAAGTAAAAATGGGCAGGTGTGGTCACTCACACCTGTAATCCTAGTACTTTGGGAGGCTGAGCGGGGGTGGATCACCAGAAGTCAGGAGTTCGAGACCAGTGTGGCCAACATGGTGAAACCCTGTCTTGACTAAAAATACAAAATCAGTCAGGTGTGGTGGTGTGCACCTGCAATCCCAGGTACTCAGGAGGCTGAGTCAGGAGAATCGCTTGAACCTGGGAGGCAGAGGTTACTGAGAGCTGGGATCACACCACTGCACTCCAGCTTGGGCAACAGAGTGAGATTCCATGAAAAAAAAAAAGCTGAACTCCATCTCAAAAAAAATTAAAGTAAAATTGTACCCAATGAATGTATACAACTATAATTTTTCAATTCACAATTAAAAAAAATAACATTTACAACAGCCTTGTAAGGAAGATAGACCTGTTAAAATGGATGGCCCTTTTGTCATTACAAAGGCTTATCCACAAACAAGTTGAAGGAGAGAGATGGAAAGAGGAAAAGGGGGCAGAGAAGAGGGTGAGGCTGGGGCTCCTGGGGTCATGGAGTCTATGAATAATCTGCAAGTGTGGTCTGAGCATTACACACAAAGGGATATCTGTATGCAGTTGGAAGTTGTGTGAGGTTCTCCAATGTGAACCTCTTAATCTATTCACATACATGGGCCTGGTGAGAGTTGTTTTTTAAACTGAGGGAGGTGTCAGGTTCTTATCCTTGGTGATTCTGGCATAGAAAGAAGTAGCATAGCAGGCACAGAATCAGCAGCCTTCATGCTTGGTTAGCTCAGTGGAAGCAGGAGTTGAGAGCTAGAGTAGACTAAAGGGATCTACCTCTTGAGGAATTCACAGACAACCTGAGGAGGACTTTGGATCTTCAAAGGGCAGAGCATAAGCATGAAGAGAATTGAGGTGATCTTCCTTAAAGCTGAAGAGCAGGGACATCTCAGCAGACCCTGGGTGATGCGGGACTCAATAAACGCTTCAATGACAATCATGTGCGAAACTCTAGGAAAAGACAGGCAAGATATTTTCATTAAAAAAAATCTGTGGATACATAGTAGGTGTAGATATTTATGGGGTACATGAGAAGTTTTGTTACAGGCATGTAATGTGAAAAAAGTACATCATGGAGAATGGGGTATCTATCTGCTCAAGCATTTATCCTTTGAGTTATAAACAATCCAATTACACTTGTTATTTTAAAAGGTACAGTTGTTTTTATTGACCATAGTCACCTGATTGTGCTATCAAATAGTAGGTCTTATTCATTCTTTCTGTTTTTTTTTTTTTTGAACAAGATGGGGATGATAGAAGAAAGGCAGGGGCAGATAAAAGGTGAGAGATAGGAAGAAGAAAGTAATAATAAAAGCAAGTGCACATGATAGG